>OX393578.1:14278599-14365017 GCA_947652605.1 Elmis aenea
TATAATATAAATGATAAAGGAGTTTATACAGGGTGACAATAATCTACATGTGTTGTATGGGTAACTTTGTTATTACAAGAGTAACAAAGTCGGTTAAATTAGCAAAGTTGGGCAGAATTTCAAGACGAATTTAATGCCATTTTGACATTTGGTCTACACCTTCAACTTTTTTAAATATTTTGAAAAAACCAAAAACAGACGATTTTTTCAATGGTAAATAATTCCACAGCCACCTATGTTAACACCAAAGTGTGAATTGATTCCTTTAGATATTTTTACGTAGAATTATAAAAAAATATTTAAAAAGTCATAGCTCACTCGATTTTCGAGATATAAGCCAAACTTGACTTTTTTTAAATGGCAACCATAGTTGGCTATGGGTTCATTAAATAGCTTATTTTCTTCTGATTTCAAAAATGTATGGGTTGTCATATCTATTTCCATTAGTTTTCTTACAATTTGCAAAAACCGAAATTATTACTAAATAGTATGTGAGTGCCTTGGAACTGGAGAGCATTTTTTGTTTTTTTTAAATTAGTTGTCAAACTAAGTTCTGTTTTGCTGCTAATTACTGATGTGAATGTGTTAAGTATTTGTGATAAAAGTTTAAAAAAATAAAAAATATGGCTTATTCGAGTGAAGAAAAAAATGATATGTTATTTTGCTACTACAGTTGTAATCGTGATGTAAACGCAGCATCGGAATTATATCTACTAACATACATGGAAAGAAGGCAGCCAGATAAAAGATTGTTTGCAAAACTCGAAGCTAATTTAAAACAGTATGGATCATTTTCTAAACCAAAAGATGCCAAAATAAATTTTAATGAAGATACAGAGGTACTTGTTTTGGCATACAATACTTTTAAACCAACTGCATCTGTACGAGAAATCGGACTTGAGTGTAACGTATCCAGAGAACAAGCAAGAATAATTTTAAAACAAAATAATTTTAATCCTTATCATCATCATATTGGAAATACGTTGTACCCAACAGATTTGGATAGAAGATTAAACTATGCTACATGGTTCGTAGAAGAAAGTCGAAGACACGAACTCTTTTCTCAATCAATTTTATTTACTGACGAGGCAAAATTTACAAACAATGGATTATTTAATAGAAAAAATCATATTTACTGGGCGAGGGAAAATCCACACTTAACGGTTGAAAGACGTGATCAACATGTTTTTAGTATCAATGTTTGGTGTGCCATTCTTGGTACAAAAATACTCGGTCCTTATTTTTATGAGGAAAATTTAAATTCAGAGCGCTATTTGTTATTTTTACAAAATAAATTAGAAGAAATGTTGGACGATCTTCCATTGAACTTGATTCAAAATTTGAATTACTTTCAGCATGATGGAGCACCAGCTCACAATGCACAAATAGTATCAAACTATTTATTAGAAAAATTTCCTAACTGGATAGGTAACAGAGGTCCCATTGCATGGCCTCCCAGGTCTCCGGACCTAACGCCTCTTGATTTTTTTCTATGGGGAACTATTAAAGATAAAGTTTATAAAGAAAAGCCTCATAGTGTTGATCACCTGAAAACCAACATAAGAGCAGCTGTAGCAGAAATCAGACATAATACTTTACTAAAAGTGCAAAGTGAAATATTAAAACGGTGTCAACTGTGTGTTCAAGAAAATGGTGGCCACTTTGAAGCATTATTATAATTTTTAATTTAATTTTAGTCATTAATTATTATGTTAGTAGTTTATTAATATTAGCCACGAAGTATTTTATTTGTTATTGTTCAATTAAATTATTTTACTAGTAATTTCAATTGTTTCTGATGATTAGATATAAAGCAAGAAAACATGACATTCTTGTCCAATTCCAAGGCACCCTTATACTATTTAGTAATAATTTCGGTTTTTGCAAATTGTAAGAAAACTAATGGAAATAGATATGACAACCCATACATTTTTGAAATCAGAAGAAAATAAGCTATTTAATGAACCCATAGCCAACTATGGTTGCCATTTAAAAAAAGTCAAGTTTGGCTTATATCTCGAAAATCGAGTGAGCTATGACTTTTTAAATATTTTTTTATAATTCTACGTAAAAATATCTAAAGGAATCAATTCACACTTTGGTTTTAACATAGGTGGCTGTGGAATTATTTACCATTGAAAAAATCGTCTGTTTTTGGTTTTTTCAAAATATTTAAAAAAGTTGAAGGTGTAGACCAAATGTCAAAATGGCATTAAATTCGTCTTGAAATTCTGCCCAACTTTGCTAATTTAACCGACTTTGTTACTCTTGTAATAACAAAGTTACCCATACAACACATGTAGATTATTGTCACCCTGTATAAGCCTATCAATTTTTATTATCGTAAGTTAAATGGTTTAGAATTTATAGGGGTCTGAATACCAAACTGAAACACCCATCAAGTATGAATATAATAATGCGATCGAGAAAATTCAAGATTTTAATTGATTTACACGTTTTAAATTCCCTGAATATGTTTTGACCATTCGTACGATAATGTCCGTGTGTGTGCATGTTTGATATTAAAACATTTTGTTTTTAAAATTCTTAAAAAAGACAAATGGTTTATGTTAAGTCGATATCGCAAATAAAAATTAATATACAGGGTGTATTAAAATGTTTGCGTTATTCCAAACTTTCAAAAAACGGTTATATATTTTAAAAAATGTTTACATAGAAATGTAATCTATGATAGGATCTATAATAAAACGTTAAAAACGTTATAAGACTTTTTGTAAAATTTTAGGGAAGGAATGATGAAACACAATAGATTTTTATTTTAAATAATTTATTTATTTAATTATACTTGCTGTTTAATTAATTTTTTCCTATAATTTTAATAAAAAGAGTTATGATTCTTGTTGGATTTTCGCATATTTTTTAAAGAAGCTGCGAATCCTTGCAGGTCTGAACCCTCACATTAAATGATTATTAACAGACGCCACTTAGATACCTTATTGTACAAAAATGAGATTAATAGCTGTAGCTACACCTTTTGCACACACACACATATTTGAGGCCAAAATGATTTGGTGGACACACCAGCTAGTTTGATATCTGAACTCCAATGATTTGAAGTTTAGCTACTCATATATATTTATTGCTATAATAAATCGCTTAAGCAATTCAAATATTTACAAAATTTTTAATTTGTTTGATTTTATAACAATTTACCAAGATATATCTTGACTTATTGCATCACAATTTGAAAATGGTATATCGCTGTCAAGTAAAAAACAACGTTGACCCACCTAGGTATTAAAAAAAAAATTACTTTTTATATAGTGATATGATAAAGTATTAATTAGTTACTACAGTTTCAGTTCAATACAAATAAAAACGAATACAACACAAACAAAAACTTTTTAGATGGCAATAACAGCTCGCAATCATTTGTGTTTTAAACTTTATTTTCATTGAACTGAAGCAAACAATTGGTTTGAGATTAAATTTAGCTTTTTCGACACACTTTTTACAGTAATGATTACCGGAAGCAAAAATATACCATGTATTCCTACTTACAGCAATTATTATCGAACAATTTATCGCTCAAGGCGTCTAAGTTGCAATTTGAGTCATAAATTGAAATATATGGGCATTGTACAACCGCCTTCCTAATGCTAAAGGTTTCAGAATACCCAAAATTAATACAAATGAAACGGGTTCCATGACCGCATTTGCTAGTGGCAAATTTCATTTAGCCACTTGTTGACTGTGCATATTTGTTTATACCCCTACACACAGAATTGTATTTACCCAGTCATGTTGCAATACTTTGAACAAAATTGCTTGAAATACCAACATGAGAACCATAACTGGGCGAATAGGGAATTTTAAAATTAAACGCCTCCTAAAAGTCATAACTAATAATAGGACTATTTTTTTTTTCATTGACAAAAAACTGCCAACAATATTAAATTTACAAATTACTAATTAACTTAAAGACGACAATACAAATTTTAAAAATATATCTAATGTACTGTCACCAACAAATTGGTGTTTAAATAATAATAAAAATTATTAGTAGTAATATAACAAGTGCATTAAAAATAATCGACAATTTTTGGTAAATATGCCTGAATGCAAGTTGAGCTGATTCAACTTGCATAGGTGAAGATTTGTCAAACATTATACATTATTTGCAATGCACGAGATATATTTTAGTCAGAAAATTTCCTTCACCTAACCTACCTGTCAAATTAAATGTATGTTATGTCAAATTTTACGAATACTGTCAGTGGTGCGTCAGGGGTGTGGTTTAATCTATATTAAAGTAACGCTACTGGTCGCCGAAATTCGTCAAAAAATTATCAAGACTAAAATATTTAATTCACTCTCCAAATTTATATTTTCGACCAAACACAAACTCAGATTTCTTAGAAACGACCAATAAACGCATGAAAATCTTTTAATTGCGAAAAGGATATTATCAGTGTATGATTATGTTTATTGGTCGTTTCTAGGAAATCTGAGTTTGTTATTGGTCGAAAACGCAAATTTGACAGAAAATAATAATGTCGAGTGGGAGATTTCTATCCCGCGTATTCCCCAGACATAGCTCCATCGAATAATCACTTATTTTTGTTTTTGTTATGGGTGGCAATGAAACATATTTAAAAGCAGAAGCGTCTAAATTTTTTGAATATAAATACAAATACTCATTTTTATAAAACTAGAATTTATAAATTATCTTTTCGCTGGAAAGGGTAGATCAATGGCAAATAATGTTATTTTATCAATATAAGTGTTATTTGAATCTTAAAAGCGACAGAACTTTCTTGCTCCCCTTATAATAAACTTTGGTAACTTTACCACAATGTTACCACTTCCCAATTTATTTAAATATACGATTTGGATGAAAAAACCTACATAATTATTTTTTTGTTCGTATTACATTGGCCTGTGACCAAAAACTTTCATCGATATTTAATAATAATAATCTTTATTTGTTCTGAATATCCCAAAAAAGGTGTAGAACTTGTCACAATAATAATTTACGTACATTACAAATAATATAATAATTTAATAAAAATAGAAAAAACACAGAAAAATGATATTTAAATATAACATTTTACAAAGTCAGCATCATTTAAATATTCGCTTACTCCATAGTAAGCTTTAGAAATCAGAACTTTTCTTAATTTCTTCTTCAATTCGCGGGTGGGAAGATTTATTATACTCTCAGGTGATGTGTTAAATTTATTATATATAGCAATAATTGTGGAGGCTACATTTTTTTGAAGATAGGTATATTTGAAACAATCGGGTTTTAGGTTTTTTTTATGTCGCGTATTGGCTGCATGATTTCTTATATTCTCTTCGAACAGATCTACATTATTTTTTACGAACATGATGGCTTCGAGGATAAATAGACCGTAAAAGGTTAATATTTCGTTGTCACGAAAAGTTTCTTTGCAGTGATCTCGGTAGTTCAGGCCAAATATATTTCTTATACATCGCTTTTGTATAATGAAGAGGCGTTCTGAGTCACTAGCGTTACCCCAAAAAATTACAGCATAGCGTAACCTAGATTCGACATATGCATGATATGCAGTTTTGGCCGCGTTTGCATTGACCAATTTTTTTAGGTTTTTTAGTGCAAAAGGGTACCGTGACAGGCTTTGTGACAGGCGTTCGATATGGTATGACCAGTCCAGTCTAGAGTCAATACATAAACCAAGAAAAGATTTATTAAAATATATACAATAATCATTTTGGATTTATTTGTTTTGACATATTTTAAAAGTGTGTTTACGTTATTAGACTAATGTCGATAGACATTTTAAATGCCGTGTTCATTTAACACATGTTAAAAGGTCCTGCTATCAGAAATTACCTTAAAACGGA
This sequence comes from Elmis aenea, assembly GCA_947652605.1. Classification (NCBI taxonomy): domain Eukaryota; kingdom Metazoa; phylum Arthropoda; class Insecta; order Coleoptera; family Elmidae; genus Elmis; species Elmis aenea. Next base: position 14,284,447 of record OX393578.1, read on the forward strand.
AACTGAATTCAATAAATACGTTAGAGTATTTTTACACCCGCGTGAACAAGTTTCCGATTCCGATAAAATGCAATCGATTCAGAGATTTCCATATACCTTTGCCCTTTGATGTACAAAGTTTACGATCGTACATTTCGAAATTGGTTTCGTTTTGTAGAGATTTCAAGGAGCACAGTTGATAAACATATTGAAATTTTTCGATGTGGAAACTAACAAGTAATAAATAGATTTCTAAAAATACTACCAATGCAAACAAAGTATTTTTTTATTGGAAAAACATTCGTTGAAAAAAGTAGAGAGACCGAGGCGCACTCGAATTGGGTTTAAATTTTTGTTTTTAATGTGGTTTTGCAGTATGAACGTTATAACTAATCACCTATTAAGAGGATTTGCCAAATGGACTTTCAGCTTGATAAAATCAATAACAGAATAGTATTTTGCATGAAAATGCCCCGGTACGGTACTTTTAGTGCTACGAGCAATATCAGACAGTGAAAGAATGGACAAATAAAAATACACAAAGCAAATACCAACAAACAAAACGTACATGTCAACCGTGAAAGGAAATTTCAACTGGCTGAACATTGGGGTCTGTCAAAATACTGTAAGCTTGTAAGGAAAATTCAAATCAGATAAGCTTGTCAGGAATAGTTTCAGGTTAACGTATTTAGCTGACAACACAACAAAAATAGTTACAGAACTTTAAGAAAGTATCATGATGTTATACAGGGTGTCCCAGCCAAGACGAATTATTCGATAGCTCTGTTATTAGTAATAATTAAATAAAAAATAATAGAAAAAATTTGTTTGTAACCATTTACTACATAACTTAAAATTATTTTCAACTATACACTGTTTTGTTTTTTAAATAAAACACCATGTTTGTTTTATTTTTAGATGTAAAATTAAATTCTCTTTCTAAAATATTCGACGTTGCTTATGTCTAAAATTAACCGTTTTTAAGTTATTAACGTTTTTTTGAAAATTTTGGCAGATGCAGACCTTTATCAAAATATTTATATTTATCAACAACAACGCCAGATCAAATTCCTCTGGTAATTTAATAGACAATAGTGTCATAGTGATTGTTTACTGGTTAAACTTTTAAAATAATACTCGGTCCATTTCGCTAAACTTTAAACGAATATAAGTCATCTTTTTTAAATGGAACACCCTATATATTTTTACATTTTCTTATAAAAAACGTAATTATCTTCCAAAGTTATTAAATATGTTTTATGTCTTAATATAATATTTTTGGAGTTATTTCGTTTCTTATGAATATTTGCGAGTATTTAATGTAAAATATCGGTAGTAGCTTTTGAAAATTCAAAACAAATTGTATGAGCTGTCAACGTAATAGTTTTATTTGATTTATTTATACTATCGTCACCTAAATCATTGATAAAAAAAATTGTTTTGTTTTAGACAGTTTATTATTTACAAAATACGTTGCAATGATATGTATTGACCTAATGTACGAAATATTCTGCTAGAGCAACTAAAGTTTAAACAACCACCTCTCTTGACTTAAAAGATTCTAATGTAGCTTTTGTAATTTTTTTACGTTATTATTTTGTTCTAATTTTGGTTTTTTGATGTTGTAATCCTTTACAGTTCACAATTTTATTGAAACGTAGCTTTATCGAAAACAGCAGAGAGAAATTTTCTTCTTCACGTTCATCAGGATAACATTTTTCATGTTGTGTAATTTTGTTAAATGCAGTTTTGGTAATATCATTATAATGGCGTTGTTTTTTTTAATATATTAACCATCTATTACGGTAATATTAAAAGAAAAAGTAATAAATTTTGTACTTTTTATTAAGTTAAACACTAGTAGTATTAATATTTTGCTTCAATGTTTTAAGTGCTGCTACAATAGAATCTCAAGATAGGTGGTTGTTTAAACTTTAGTTGTTCTAGCTAGCAGACTATTTATGTACATTATTAGGTCAATACATATCATTGCAACGTATTTTGATAAATAATAAACTGTCTAAAATAAAACACTTGTGTTTCATCAATGATTTAGGTGACGGTAGTATAAATAAATCGAATAAAACTATTACGTTGACAGTTCATACAATTTGTTTGGAATTTTTAAAAGCTGCTACCGATATTTTACGTTAAATACTCGCAAATAATCATAAGAAACGAAATAACTCCAAAAATATTATATTTAGACATAAAACATACTTAATAACTTTGGAAGATAATTACATTTTCTATAAGAAAATGTAAAAATATCTAGGGTGTTTCATTTAAAAATGATGACTTATATGCGCTTAAAGTTTAGCGAAATGGACCGAGTGTAACGAACACCCTGTATATTATTTTAAAAGTTTAACCAGTAAACAATCACTATGACACTATTGTCTATTAAATTACCAGAGGAATTTGATTTGGCGTTGTAATGTTGATAAATATAAATATTTTTATAAAGGTCTGCATCAGTCAATATTTTCAAAAAAAAGTTAATAACTTAAAAACGGTTCATTTTAGACATAAGCAACCTCTATATTTTTGAAATTTAATTTTACATCTAAAAATAACAAAAGAAACAGGGTGTTTTATTTAAAAAAACAATGTTTTGTATCGGTGCGCAAAAACAAAACACTGTGTATAGTTGAAAATAATTTTAGGTTATGTAGTAAATCAGGGGTTCCCAACCTTATTGTGGCGCGGGCGCAATCGCGATTGAGAAAAATAGTGGCGGACACAAGTCGGATTTAAAAAAAAATAATGAAGTATTATGTACAGGGTGGTCCAAATTCGATGGGATTGCATGCGTATCTCGCTTAATAGGCAAGATAGAGAAACGGTTACCTTACCAAAAATGTACTGTTTTTTGGCACAAACTCAGAACCGTTTTCAAAAATATTTTATCATTTCCGGTTTTGAAATTATTTGAAAAAAACTGTTTTTTTGTTATATTTATAATGTGTCATATCTCTCTTATTGTTGTAAGTATCGAAAAAGATTATGAACATTTTTAAATGTTTTTTTTGTAGATTTTGAAATTATTTAAAAAAAAAATTGCACTCGCCGGTAAAAAGTTACGACACAAACTTACCTTTTTTTAAAAGGAAGCTAAAGTTGGCTATAACCTATTTAAATTCCTTATTTTTTCCCGTTCCAAATATATAAGAGTTGATGTATTTATTTTTAATAATACGCAAGTTACAAAGGTTTTTCAATTTTTAAAAAAATGAAAAACAAAAAGTAGGTTGTCAAAACCAAATTAATCAAGAAAAACAGGAAATAGAATATATTTGACATTTGTTCTGAGTTTGTCCCGAAAAACTGCACATTTTTGGTAATTTAGCTGTTTCTCTATCTTGACTATTAAGCAAGATACCAATGTAATCCCATCGAATTTGGACCACCCTGTACATACTGGCGGTATATCGGGTGATCGAAAATGATTAATGCCTGCTAACATCGGCCCGAAAAAAAAAGAACCAAGTTTATGTTGGTATCGTAGTGTAAAAGTGTGATATTGTATTACAGGTGGGGTGGGGATGGACTGTAGTCAGTGTTGCCAATTTAGCGAATTTTTCGCTAAATCTAGTGAGATTTAAAAAACTAAAGCAACTTTTTATTTCCTTACTTTCAAGATTTTATTGTTTATTTTTCTCATTATTTTAACACTTTGTAGCGGGCGCATGCAAATAGCTCCGCGGGCGCGCGTGCGCCCGCGGGCACAGGGTTGGGAATCCCTGTAGGAAATGATTACAAACAAATTTTAATCTTTTTTTTTTTTAATTATTATTACCAATAACAGATTATCGAATAATTCGTCTTGGCTGGGACACCTTGTATATTGCGACAAATTTTGTTTTAAAATGTAGAATGGTCTAGCGGCCTAGATAAATTGCCTCAGACTACGACAGGAACCAGCTAGAAGAAAAGAGGTCGTGTAGTGGTTTAGCTAAAAGCCAACAAGTATTTTTTTCCAAAGGCGCCTATTTTGATTTATCTTTTTTTATAGTTTTTGTAAAAGAATATGTCAATGTTAGCGTTATTTCTAAAAATGTCGAATGCTGAGTTTTGTGCAGTTAATTAAATTCCTCACAAAACAATGAAATAGTGTAGAAAATATCCTAAATGAAATGCAAGCAGTGTATGGAAATGCTTTTCCTGATAAAACTATAGTTTAAAAGTGGCCACCTTTATTTAAACAGACTGGAGCACTCATAGGGGATCTAAAAGCTAAGCAAATATTTTATATTATCAGTATCCCACGTTTATAGCTGTTTAAAACATTTATTAGTATTTTCACATTCCGTGTTTATCAATAATTACCAAAAAATTCTTTATAATTAAAATAGTTTACTACACTTATTGTTTGAAAATAAGTTATAATATCCAATGCTGTACTACTCTAGTTGCATATTAAAATGCTTTTATCGCTAAAGGGTGCTGTGAGGTAGAAAAGGTTATAACTTTATAACAATTATGCAAGCGTTTTGTAATAAAATTACTACATACAGCGCTCAATTTAACGGTATACTCTGTGTTCTTGTTTAAGCTATCTTTTATGACCACATAACAACTTCAAAACTTATTACACGTAGTTAGTAACACTGAAAAGACAATAAATTTGTTAGTTATACAGAGTACAACACAAATTTTGAGGGAATATATTGTTTTTGTTGAGTAAAAATTATATATTTCGCACTTTTATTATTCGTTTTTTGGGTTAAATAAACTTGCTGCATTGATCAAATATAAAAATAGAGTTAATTCCTTTATGCAAAGAGCTTTAACACCAGATAAAGATGCATCGCAAAATCCAATTGGGGTTTATTATCAGTAGTAATATAACAAGTGCATTAAAAATTATCTATAATTGTTGCTAAATATGCCCAAATGCAAGTTAAACTGAAAAAAAAACACGAGTGCACGAACTGCACGAGTGATTTTTTCTGATTCAACTTGCATGAGTAAAGAGTTGTCAAAAATTATAGAGTATTTACAATGCACAAGTTATATTTTGTCAGAATATTTTCTTCACGTAATTTGCCTGTCAAATTAATTGAATGTTATGTCAAATTTTACAAGTAGCCTACTGTCAGAGTGGTGCGTCAGGGGTGTGGTTTAATCTATATTAAAGTAACGCTACTGGTCGCCGAAAATCGTCAAAAAATTATCAAGACCAAAATATTTAACGCCTTCTCCAAATTTATATTTTCGACCAATCACAAACTCAGATTTCTTAGAAACGACCAATAAACGCATGAAAATCTGTTAGTTGCGAAAAGGATATTATCAGTGTATGATTATGTTTATTGGTCGTTTCAAAGAAATCTGAGTTTGTTATTGGTAGAAAACGCAAATTTGACAGGATGATCAACATCTGACAGGGGAATGTAAAATTATTACCGTGTAATAAAATGCTCTTATTGGTAGTCTCTAGAAGATTTAAGATTAGTGATTGGTTGAAAACGCAAATTTGACGGGTGAAGGAAATTTTCAGTTTAATAACGCTGCATAATTTATTTATATACATATATATTATAAGTAGGTAGGGAATAAATTGTAGCTCTACAGGTGTTACGCTTTTAAAACACATTAAAACGGTCCTGGGATGCTTAAATGATATTCGATATAATCAAAAATGTGCCACGGCCCAAATAAATTAAAAACATTTCGTTTTACTTTATGTATAGACAAATCAGTGTACAATATGTTTCGAATAAAAGACACAGAGGCGTTGTTGGTGTAATTTACCGGGCACAAAGTAGAAACTCGGGATTAAACTATTTTCACTGTCACCATGTTCTCGGTACAAAGCCCTAGGGAACAAATTCCAGGACTAATCTCTCGAAGACCTAGTCCAGTGAACACTTTCCGGGGACTTTAGCGCTTCCACTGTTATGCTTTGTACAGGGACTTATTTAGAATTAGCTCGATATCCCAAATGAAAAACGAAGCTCTTTTGGTGTTCTTGATTACTGAATGCTTAAATAAATGCAGGGATTTTGTGTAATTCTAATTTTACTGAAAGCTGTTTTATAAAGTATATGCCAGGTTCATCAACACTGATTTCCATATATTAGATCAGATCATTCTCTTTCTCATTGACCAAGTTTATTTGTAATTTTGCTGTTCAACACGTTCGGTTTTTAGCTATGGTTAAATTTTTGTTTCAATTGACAAACCAAAACAATATGTAAAATACCGTTTACAACCTTCGTCAGTATTATTTTTGAAGGTAAAATTTAAATTAAAAACGAAAGGACAGGTAATTCCACAACAATATTAATATATGTGGGTAGTGTACAAAAAAAAGTGTTTTGTTACAAACGCTTTCTCAATAGACCGAAGCCAACAGATAAAATTTTTGGGAGACTGAACGGAAACACACCGTACCATTTTAGATAAAAACAAACTACGTTTAAACCTATAGGTTGGTAGACATCTTAGCCCGACTTTTTGTAGATTCACAAATGTCCATTTGTCAAATAGCTACAAAACCTGACATTTTCTATGAGTTAAATCCAAAAATCTTCAAAGATATTAATTGTCACCATGCAAAATAAATTTGGATCAAGATGTATTTCCTGAACATTACAAAAGTCGTTTAAAACTTGTATACTTATCAGTTGTCCAAAGTATTTCTGTTTTACATGATCTGGCAATGCAGTTAGGTTATAAACTGCCAATTACTAGAGCAATCATTTTCTGTTTTGTCAAATAAACATTTTGCTGTGATTCTGTGAAATGCTTTCATTAATTTTAAACGCATTTTTTTAATTTTTTAATAATGAGTGTTTCTTATTATTCGCGGTGTTATTCAGAATAAAACATTCCTAGTAAAAATATTGAAAACAAATGTACAATGTAGTTACATAAAAATTAACTATCGTTGTACTGACATCGTAGAAATAACACATGTGCATAATAATGAGCAGAATTTAGAGGGTGTCACAAAATAGAAGTTTTTTTGGAATTTGTTAAAGCAAAAAGGTTTTAGGGGTGCGAATTGCAAACTTTATCACCCAATTAAAGAAATTAATTAAATGTGTGGTATTTTATTTTTAAACAAAATTAGATATTGAATTAATTATTATTAATAAGAGAGTACTTACCGCAGTCTTAATAATTTCTGAAAGAAATAGTTGACCATTTATTTAAAAAGACATAAAATGTGTGTGAGTTTAAACCAAAATTATTTTTTTTACGTCATGTTACAAGTGATTAAAAACCATATAGCTTATAAGAGCACCATAAAAAGAGATTTTCAATTACGCTTATTAATATTAATAGTACGATATGCTGTCGCTAGGATCTGATCAAGGCTGTATTTATTGCATCAAAAACATCAAAAATAAATGTTATGCAGAGTTATTCGTGCAACTGGCCATTTCCTCAAGCAAAATAGGGAAAAAACTGAAAAGTTGAATAATAAAGGTAAATTTTTGCGATCGCATTGGCCATAAAACAGTTAGAGATAAAATCAAAATTCTTCTATTTACCAAGTCGCGCTTCTTTTGCAAGTAAAATGGTGGGGTTTTTAAAAAAATCTTAAGCAGTTCCGTAAAAAAACGCGTAAAACGAAACTCCTGCAAAAACGCTATGATTTGAGAACTAGTATAACTAAATCGATGCGACTTGCATAGGCGTTTAACTTAGGGGAAATCTTTTTACAAAAGCCTCATTTTTCGCGTTTTTTTTTTGGAACTCTAAGATATTTTCAAAAACTGTGTACTGTGTACCATTTTACTTGCAAAGGATGCACGAATTGGTAAATAGAAGAATTTCGATTTTATCTGACCGAAGATAATGGCTAGTAGCAAGTATAACTCGGCAAAACATTTAGTTTTGATGTTCTTGAAGCAATAAACACGGCCTTGATCAGATTCTAGCGACAGCATATTGTGACCCTCCCTTGTAAGCATATTTGGAAACTAAGTGCCGTTTGTGCATAAAAAAATTCTATTTTTTTTTAAGTTTAATCCGATTTGCCTTCCTTCAATGTAATGTATATGGTTTCCTTTATAATTGAAACATTTTTATCGAGACACCCTCTCAATAGAATAGGATCACTCTTGCACTGCTACTTGACGTCATCATCCTTTTTTATGATAATAGGAAAGAACTATCAAATCCAATCACTCAAAAACAAGGAGCACAAGGAAATACTTTAAGCTCGACACTATTCCTGGAGTTTGTACAGGACCTGCCAGACTTTATAAAAACGCACGAATCACACTCCCCAATGTACGCAGATGACCTAATTATATACTCTAAAGACCTTCAGATAAGTTTGAACCGCCTCAGCCTTTGGTGCGATATAAATAAACTAGTCATTAAAACACAAAGAGCAAAATGATGAAATTTCGAAAGAAAAGTAAACTCAAAAATAACGACTAAGCTTAAATAGGAAACCAACATGTCAACTTCATCAATGAATATGAATACCTAGGAGTAAGTGTTAACTTCAAGCAACACTTAATAGAATAGGGTAACTTTGCACTGCTACTTTGACGTCATCATCGTTTTTTTTTTTTGTCATTTTATGCAAAATTCAAAAACTTCTTTCTACGCAGTTGTGACAAATCCTTTTTTTAAAATTGTACTCTCGCTGGTCACCAACGATGATCACCGAGGAGTACACACTGCTGCTCAAAGTCATGTCCTTGTCACGTCTTTTGGCTGTGAGCAAATGGATCACCCTTCCTACAACCCAGACTTAGCGCTAGTTACATTCATTTGTTCCAACATCTGAAGAATGATACAGTTGCAGGAATAGCTGATGACCCATTTTTATATGAGAAAAAATTAGTTCTTTTATGATACGATAAAAGTCCCAATAGTGGTGGAAGCTATGCAAAGAAGTAGAATAATATATGGCGAATTCAATAAAAAGATTAAAAATAAATTCTCGTTTTTGTGTAGTAGCCAAACGGTTTTTACTTTCTGAATATGCGTCGTACTTATGTATAAAAATTAAATTGATCGACTACAACCTTCTTTTATTCTGAGAATCAACAACCGTATCATTTTCTTTATACAAAGCTAGAAAAATAGCTTCATCCTCTTTCTTTCTCTTAAAAGCTGCAAAGCAGTAATACGTCGTTAGAGCGAATAAATTTCATTTGTTTTTCAAAATTGGTAATTACAGCAATTTAGGATGACTCACAGCATTCATACAGCGCTATCAAACACCCGTTTTTACGAGCCGTTGGTTTACCGCCAACCGCATTGCATGACTTTTTGATATCGCGTATGTAAAGCAGTATCGCATTCGATTGGTAATCAAAGCTACCTGCTGTGTAATCCCAAGCACGTGCCATGTTTTCCATGCCATTTGACGCGGCATTAACATGCGAAGCGCATCCCACTACATGCTATTTGAATATATCAATTAGTGCTCGAGATGGCGCTGCGCTAATTCACTTACGCGTTACACATGTCTTGACGAATCCCCGTAATGCATGTTCATGTAGAGCTAATTAATATCACAACACCTTAAGCAAGTACCTACAGTGCTAATTCAAACGCGGTTGCTGAGATTCACTAATACCTTTACGCGAGCAAAAAACACTTCGTTGATTCGCGTTCTGCTACTTCAGGTTTAGTACACTCAGTTCTCAAGCAACAGTCGAAATTCATGATCACAATTAAAACTATCCGAGGATCGAGCTGAATTGGTTGAGAATATAAAACACAAATTATATTTTAAAATTTTTATTTTAAATATGTTCCAAGTAGAGGGTAGTTCACACGGTGACATTTACAGTCGCGACTTTAAAAGTCGCGACATCGATATTGACAGTTCGGCATTTGACGTAAGCCTACCATACTTTTATATTTTGACATAACAGATAAATAGGTTAAGGTGGTTAGGTTAACTTGGGTTAACTTAACCTAATATACTTTTGTTTGTCATCGATTTCCAATTTATCATGTCCCCAATTATCAACAAATAGCAACTTCAAAATAGTTACTTACTCTACAACACTCGATGCTGCAATTACAAGAGCGGCCATTTTTATTTTGATGTCGCGACTTTAAATGTCACCGTGTGAACTACCCACATTTCCTTTCCATAATATACTTCAACAAGTCTTACTTGCCACTCCTTAAAAGCTCTTAAACAATCTCTTTCCGAAACAAAATAATCTTAACGGCAGTACGATTATTTTGTACGAAGCTGCCGTATGAGAACAGCATGCATTATCATAATGGAACATAATTCCCTTCCCTGAAACTTTACTGAATACCTCAGGCAAAGATTTTTTCGTGTATCACTTTGCTGGAAATATGTTCTGTGCATTTACACTACATAATTACCCTGACAGAAAACTGCATACATTACTATTTTCAAAGCTTGTCGCTTTTTGATCATTGTCGGAGATTGCTACCAATCCTGAATTCTCACAGGACTCTCTTGGCGGTTAAGTAGGTACATCGAAAAAGGAACTGTAAGTTTCGTCTCCTGTCGGCAGTTATGGAATCAAAAAATGCAATTGAATACAATTAATAACTTAAGATATTAAAGACAACCCATCAAATAAAAAGAAATATTCTTAGAAAAACATTATTAAGTATCTACAAATTACAGATTTCAAATGTGTATTACCATGGATAGTGAGCTAAACTTTGAACGCAAGCTATAATTTAGATTTAATAGTAATAGTAAAAGATTATAAATTATTACTCTATAAAATATCAAAATATTTTCAAATATTAATTTTTTCCGTTTCCGTTGTTATGTGTTTAATTAAATAAAGCCTGTTTATTTATGTAATGTTTTGTTTTTTCTTATGGCTACTTTGATTAAACATTATAAAAACAATAAAACTGTTATAATTTGTTTATTCTTAAAGATAAACCTAACAACCCACACATCAATGAAACGGATTTTTTTTTATGAACCCATACAGCCAACTTTGTTTGCCATTGAAAAACAAATCAAGGTTGGCTGATATCTCAAAAATCAAGTGTGTTATGACTATTTTAACAAAAAGAATATAAAGTAATAATTCCTTTTCTTTCAACAAAGTGATCGATCTTCTTAACTAAATATTTTAAGTTAACTTCAAAAACATCTGGTTGAGTCATACCTACAAAACAAAAATCCAAAATAAGAAATATGGGGTTAAGTTAACATTTCACTTCATCTAATTCTAATATATCTGTAAGCTGCTGGGTATGAATAAAATCATGTGGAATTAATAATTCTGTCTCTTTTCTGTTATTTTAAAAAATAAGCAGCTCTTATTAATAGCGGAGACCGGGGATGAGAGTAAAGTTTTTTTTGTTTTTATTTAATTGCTCATGGAGTATAACCAGTTTCTTAAATCCAAATTGATTTAATGATAGATTGAACATTTGTCTTCCTTCCAAAATATTTATTTCATGTTTCGTAAAGCTTAAGTGAGATTTTGTTTTGTAGTAAGACATCTGTTACTTCCAACCTCAACGTTGGGGCTAAAAGTAACAATGATCGGGGGAAGTTGTAATGGCAAAATAATTTACACAGCTCATAAGTAGTGGCTAAATATATAAGTATTCATCAAATTTAAAATTACTTGATCTTGTTCGTTCTTATTTAACAAACAGAGTTCAGTATGTTGTATACTATATTAGCTGCTATTCTTTCAAATATAAAGTTAGTTCAGGGGTACCCCAAGGTTCTAATCTCGGTCCACTATTATTTTTACTTTTTATTAACGACTTGCCACTATCCATAAAATACTCTAGCAATTTAGTTTTTGCAGATGACCTAAAATTATGGTTAAATGTGATATCAGTCAGTGATTGTGAGTCTACAAAATGACATTAACAATATATATCAATGGAGCATGGAAAATAAGTTGCACTTTAACATTGCTAAATGCTCGGTGGTATCATATCACAGGAAGCATAGTCCAATAATGTTTCAGTATACAATGAAAGACATTTTGATGGGAAGGAAAACGAAAATTAGGGATTTAGGAGTTATGTTTGACCCAAAATTAAATTTTGCTGAACATATACGTAAAAGTACAGAGGCAGCACTTAGATCATTGGGGTTCGTATTGCGGAACACTATTCACTTTAAACATGTTAGCTCTTTTTATTTTCTGTACAATTGTTTTGTGAGAAGTAAATTGGAATATGCTTCTGTCATATGGAATCCTTTTTATGAAATCTATATAAAACAAATAGAAGCCGTTCAAAAACGGTTCGTACGTTATATAAATTTTTAACAGACTGGTCTTTATCCATATTTAACATCTTATAAAACTATGTTGAGTGAATTGCAGCTTATATCCCTTGCGCGAAGACGGTGTTTGCTGGATCACGTGTATATTTTCAAAATCGTTAATCACAAAGTCTATGTCACTATAGATCTATTAAATAAAATTTCCTTTTTAGTGCCTCGATCAAACAGCCGTTGGGCTAGTACATTTTATTTGAACCAACCTCGTACTAATTTGCTTCAGGTGTCACCTTTGTACAGAATGTGTAAGGTGGCAAATATTTTTTCAGACATTGATATTTTTTATAATTGTAGTGTTTCAACTTTCAAAAACAAAGCTTTACTGATTTTACGTGCACCAGTTCAATATGATTTATTTTTGTATTAATTAATGCACATATATTTATTTGTAATATTTTTTTTATGTTTTGGCTGATTAATAAAATCATAGTTATATTATGTATTATGTATATATCTGAGGATAGATTTGTATGATAAAATTAATTGATTTTTCTTAATGCACACATTTATAGTACCTATAATGTTACATATATTATTACGTATATTATATTATTGTATATCGCCCTATGATTGAGATTTACCCCTGTTGGGTGTAATTTAATAAATAAATAACAAAAATTAAAGAAACTATATACAACCTACCTGAGTTATTTTCATCCCCTGTCTCCCCTACATAGATTCAGCTTTTATAACATTGATAGATACATTTGCAGAGTAGATCTGAAGATTTTTTAAATTTATTAATTAGAAAATCACCTTCAAAAGATTTAATATTATCAAATCAATTAACCAGTTGGATCCGGGCGGACAAATATAGGGGCTAAGAAACATACAGGTTCCACTGTATTAAAAAATGTAACACTTCCTGAGAGCAAACACACTGCTTTAATTACAAATGCAAAGGTGTTAAAAAAATTATCCTTCTAGTTTTGTTATTATTTCAAAGTTTTTTACATCTGATTACTTTTAAGAACTGAATTTAATAAAACAACTGCATGGACTATTTTATTCTAAAGAAAAGTGAACCAAGTTGCGCATATAACCTTAATAGACCATATCGTTGCTAAGGCAATGATGGAACAATGGACGGAGACATTTTAAGATTCCGTGGATATTCTCGTATTCGTTAGACCTAACAAGAAGTGGTGACCACTTATTCTGATAGCTACAAAAGGACCATCAAATTGCTTCACTAAAATAAGTAGCACTTGAGTATTAAAATTAAAACTAAGCGATCCTTTTTAAAAATAAAATATATATGTGTATAAACTAATAGATACGTAATTGCTGTTAACTTAAGCAACAAATATTAGCAAATTTTATTAGTTTAAATTAAAACAATAGGTTTTCAAAATTAATTTAGGTCTGTAACGTTATGCTCCGGTAATTGCAAGAATCATACCGCGCTATACTAGATTCTAAAAGATTTCCGGTAAAGAATTTCCGATTGGGAATTATTCGTTCGGATGATTTACATATTCTTGTTTTCTAAGCTTCATTTAATATTCCTGCATCACTTGGAGCATTTTCAACTCAAGAATGCACTTCAATTGCCAGTCATTTACCGCAATTTTCAATAATCAATTATGATATGAAGCTAAACGAAATGACTCGAACATAATTGAACGTTTATAAATAATTATATTTATTAGTTTATAAATTGTATTTTAGGGCCGATGAAAAACGAAGTTTTATAAATTACTTTTTATAAATAAAAAAGGTAAATTTAATTGCAAAACAGACAATTTTAATACAAAATACAATTATTTATAAACATGTTGTTTTTATTTACTAAAAATCTATTTTAGTTAATGTTACATTGGCCAATTATTAGTTGTTTTTGACCAGTTGCAATCTAATTATAGTGACAATATATTAAATGATGTAGTAATGTTTCGAGTTCTTTATGGTAAATTTTGTTACGTTAATAATAATATTTAATTTCTTCAGTGTGGTAAATATGAAAATAGTTATAATTAGCATTTTGACTGCAAAATATGATCAGAAATTGATAGTAACGAGGTACGGTTCGTTAGCAAAAATACCTGAAAGTTGATCATGACACTTCGCCAAGACAAAAAATACCAACTTGAGCAATTGATAAACATAATGCGTTAAATAAATTTATTGTAAACAAAGTAGATGTAGCGGATTACTAGGCAGGATTAGTCAAAATGATTAAAATTTAGTGAAATAAAATAAATTAACTTAATTCATTTCCCACTTTTTAGGTTAATAGAAAATAGTATTTCTAATAATCACTCGAAATAATTTTTTTTTTTGTAAAATGCTTGTCCTATTCATAAGAATTTTAAAAGGTTTATGAAAACGATAAAAAATTCTCAGAATTTTCACGTTTTAATAACACCACAGTACTAACAAAAAATTAACTGCAACGATAGTAGAAATTATGACTGCATACTTTTGGCGGAGGCTTAAAGTTCAACAAACCAGTAGGTACTTTTTTGCTCAATCATTTGATATCATATTTTGTTGCGATATGCATTTTGTAAAATAAAATTATTGTATTACTTAAAACTTTTTGTTCTGAACTGTATTTTTATTATCTGATTACTCAATCCAGATGTACATAAGAGTTAAAAGTTTTAAATATATGTTAAAAAATTACAAAAAGAGGAGGTAAAAACTGAGTATTGTACATGAAACCTAGTAAAAAGTTTAACAAAACTTTACGTGGTAGGCTTATATCTAAAAAGCGCCCCAAAATCAGTATGCCCTAAAATTATGCATAATATGAAGATAAAAAAAGCGAAAAATTGTTGCCTAATGATATTTTCAAAGTTGACCACTGCAATGTATTGTTGGTTAAGAGTTACTAATAATTTTGTTAGCACTGTTTAGTTGTTAAATATTACTCAAATATTTAAATAAAAACCTTTGTTTGTTAGTATTTTCGAAAAAAACATAATTAATTTAAAAACACTTCACTTAAGGTTTAAAAAAATCCTATAATAAAGAAAGTTTGATATTTAATTTAAAAAATATTTTGCCTAAATAGTTGTCAAATAGTTAATAGTAGGGTACCTCTATATAACAGAGTATGGCAAAGCTACACGAACCCTCCAACTTTCTCATAGCGGCAATGGGATTATATAGGATTTCTTTTAATAATTCAATTTTTAAACGAAATTTGAAGGTAAAAACTCAATTGGCATGTGGAAATAGATGCAATAGTAAGTATAGCAACTAAAAGGTGAGTAAAATGAAGGCTTAATAATTGTTATTAGCTATTAATGTTTAAAAAACATATACGGAGCGCGTATTTCCACTGTAAGCATGCAACCCATGATACACGCAGATGCAAACAATTGTTTACTTAATTCCTGTTTTAAAGTCCAATGAGCAACTGAAAAGTATAGATTCATCAATTTAATTTCATATTTAATGACAAAATTACATTATTAATTCCAATCATTGCTATTAAATTGATGTAGACAAATAATTACAATGCACTTTTTCTTAAAAATTAAAAAATAATTGTATTTAACTTAACTTAGGATATTTACGTATGGTAATAACTTACACATCTATCACTAATGTTTTTCAAGTCTTGGATCACACTTAAACACCCTGAATAAGCAAGAAAAAAATAAAATCTGTAAAACTCCGTATCAACGCAATGCAAATTATATAAAATCTGGAGGTCGCACCCTAGTGGCAAGCGAAACTCGACCGTATTACAATAGAAACTTGTCCATCGCTTGTCCGTACCCTGGTTATGAAGGTACCCTAGTTAATAGTATCCTTAAATGAAGAAAAAGATAAATCCAATTGTACACCCTGTAAGGTGGAATGGGGTAAGATCGTAAACGGCCTGAATTTATTCCAATAGAAGTTAAATTGTAATAACTAATTGGTAGAAAGCTGTATTAGGTTATTATGAAGTGATCGACATAGATGTCTATATTTACTAGGGAAATTTCTTGTTTATATGTCAATTATAAAGTGCAACTCCTTGTGCAGTACACATCTACACTTGAGTCGTCCAACAAAGTGCCGTCATTTTTAAGCAAAATTTTGTGTCTTGTGCGCTTATATTTGGTAAGTATGAAGAACATTGTTTAAAGTTTACATTTAATAAATAAATTCTATTAATTTTTTGAAATTTACTGAGAAATACACTACTCTGGTCTTGCCCCGAAAATATTTGTGCACGGGGCAAGTTCGGAGCATGCAGCGGGGTAAGACCGCAGTTGTATAGCTTAAATGAAGAAAGATCTCCTGCAATGTTACCACAATCTTCAAGAAACAGTTCTCCTTTTGAAGTATGTGATAGTCCTCAACCTTCAACATCAGTCCCATTCGAAAATCTACTATTGGAAACTGTAAAGACAAACTTTAAACCAAACACTCAAAAGAAAAAGAGTTGCGAAAGGAGCTGAGGTGATTACCGCAGAAGAAGTGAAGAATAGGTTGATTACAGAAAAGCAGCTTAAAGAAAAATCCGTAACTGTATCAAACACAGCGAGAACCTCTTAAAAAAAAAAAAAAAATTATGTACAATCTGCCATTGTGATTTCCAATATTACATTGATAAAATGGATTCAATGCATAACTTGTATGGAGTGGGTGTGTGGAATCTGTAACAAAGGGTCAAAGAAGATGCAATATGAATGCGAACGATGTAGTGATGAGTAATAATGTGAAACATAACATTAACAATTTAAAAATTTTATTTTTTTATTTTTCAAACTTGTAGCATTTGTTATAAATATTTAGTTGATTTATTTATGGTTCTTTTATTTGAATAAACTTCTTTTTCTACACAAGTAAAAACCTTTCTATCTTTATAAATGTGTAACTTTTAAGCAAAGTAACTTATTTTAATTCCGTAAAAAGCATTTTGTTTCTGGTTTGATTCTAATTCCAATCTTGCCCCATAACATGAGAAGTAAGACTTCAACGCGTTTTAAACAACTGGTTACGATCTTGCCCCATGTGCGGGGCAAGTTCGGAGTAGTTGACATTTTTTACAATTTTCTATAAAACTGAAAATTTCCAAGAAAAATTGGGGTTTTTGTCAATACAAATGAGAGTATTAACACTCCACTCTGCGTTGATACCAATACATGTTAATTATTTATAAAAGAACTTAAAAATAAATGGGTTTAAAGTCGAACCTAGCAAAAACCGGTCCGAACTTACCCCACTCCACCTTATATTATATCAACTGTAACTTTCATATGAGCACGTAATTTCTGTCAATAACAATCAAAAATTTTGTAAATAGGTACACAATTTGTTTTAATTCCGTATTCCCCATACGGCTTTTTATCACCTTTTTTGTATTATGTATTATAATGTAGGTATATAAATAGTTTTGCCGACGAGTAACACGCAGTCAAGTTAGAGACGATGCAAATTAAATCAGCCTTGACTTACAGAAAGTGACACTAATTTCTGTCAGTGACATTATTTTTACTTTTTATTCCTATAGTTAAACAGTTTTTCATCAAAGCTCTTGATAATGGCCGAAACGTCGAGCATATGTAAATATTACGCAGGTTCATTCAGAAAAACCAAATTAAAAATAGTTTTTTGTATCTAGTAAAACTAAAGCTGTAGTTATTAAAATTGATACTATCCTTATATTTATTCGCATGATAAAAAACAAATGAATCGCGTCGAATTTATGTTTCAGAGATATAGTCGCAAGTATATAAAGTTTGTGCAATACTGCTTTAGATCATATTTCAGTAGAGATCTCCTTTGTTGTTCACATAATCAAAGTATACTCTTCACTTTAATAAACATGAGCTACATGCATCGCATTTGTACCTACTGATTACTAAAAAAAATAAACAACATTTGCCTCTTAGTTGAACATTGTATTCACAGTCACAGAATCATTTAAAGATGTAACCTTATTCCTTTGTAGTTTCACTGTATTCTAAATGAATCACAAACACGTCTCATCGCCCGTTTAAGGCTGACTTTGTATCTTTAGTGAATACCGACTAAAATGTTGTTTCTTTGTAAGAGCATATTCAAAGAAGAAACCATGTATGATTTTAAAGGGTGGCTTTTGTTGCATCGCCACCAGAATATTTTAGTTGTTCAACTAGAATAATCGAAAAAGCATTTTCCGATTGATGTTGCATGAGCTAAAGTGCTTTAAAGGTTTATGAATCGTGGGTTGTACTCGCATTTGCTACAGTTAAAACAACAAAGACAACTTTGCTACAAGAACGGATAATATCATTGTTACTTTGAAGTAGGTACTTAATAAAATAATTACGTTTTTATTTCCTTAAATTTTAGAAATAAATTGCAAAAGTAACAGACGCTCTGTATAAAATTTCAAAATTTTAAATAATACAAATCGTGTATAAAGTCATCGTCATCATAAAGTATAACTTCCAAACGAATTTCGGTTGCTACCACAAATTCCTTAAATCAGTGGCGTAGCGAGGGTAAATGGCGTCCAAAGCATATTATTTGTTTGCGTCCCCTCCCCCTTCGTCCTTATTTTTATTGTAGATTGTGAGTTTTAAGTAAAATAATGTTCTAATATTTTTTTAAATACACTGTAATGAAAATTCGAATAAATTTTAAAACTATAATGGCATTTTAGTTTTCTGATTTATATAAGTAACATAAACGCAACAACTTTTTGTCTTCGCGGCGCCCCCCAAGACAGGCGCCCGGGGCACCCGCGTCGCTACGCCTCTGCCTTAAATACTTGATCTTTTGAAAGTGCGTCATTGGTCGAAATTTTCGAGAAAAAAATTAATTACTTGAAAACGGTTAATCTTAGGCCTACATGACCTGTTGCATTTTATAAAGTACATTTAAAGAGGACTTCAAAAATGTAATAGTATACAGGGTGCTCTATTTAAAATAACTAGGTTGGTTGCCATAGCAAATAAACCGTAAAAAACAAAACAAAATCGAGTATACCATAAAGCGCAAAAAATATGGCGATGCAAATTTTATTCAAAACATTTTTTGTTCAATCAATATGTTAGAAGATAAAAGCGGCATTTCTTACTTATGTTAAAATTAACCTTTTTTTTACAAACTTTAACGGTCTATAACTCGATAACCATCGAGATTTGGATCATAGGTTAGGTACACAGAGTGTCACACAAAAAACGCCGCAAGCTGTAACTCCGTTGTTTGTGGTCCGATTTTGGTGAACAAAAAAGTGAATGAAATGGCTCCTCACATACTATAAACTCAATTGGATTTCAATTTTTTTCAAGTTCAACTTAAATGTCAAACGATAGTCAATTTTTTTTCCAATTTAAATTTAAATGCCACACTGACGTTTAAATGACATTTGTTGATTAAGATTTTTTTGTTTTCCACGGCGCGCTTGAAAATTTTCTGAAACCTAACCTATTTCAGTTAAACTTTTATTTTTTATTTCTTATTAGCTTAGCACTAAAATTAACTTATGATTACATCATTGAATTCAGAAAAAAAAATCTACCAGATTTAGTAAAAAAAAAATGGCTGGTGCCATTTGGAAAAAAAATTGACTATCGTTTGACATTTAAGTTGAACTTGAAAAAAAATTGAAATCCAATTCAGTTTATAGTATTTGAGGAGCCATTTCATTTACTTTTTTGTTCACCAAAATCGGACCACAAACAACGGAGTTACAGCTTGCGGCGTTTTTTGTGTGACACCCTGTATATAACATTTTTTGCTTAAATTAACTCAAGGAACATGCTCCTTAAGTTTGGTCGTTTGGTCATGCAACTCCCTGTAGAATATCAGGGCGCAATAGCTGTGAGGTGTTCGCAATTAAGGCTTTAGTTTTGTCTTATTTTATAAACATTTATTCAACACTAGTGTTAATTTTTATGTTTATTATAGCAAGGCAGAACTAGTTGTTATAAAGGATAGGGCTCAACATAAATTTTATAGAAGGGATACATTTAGCTATTTGGGAATCACTTTATCAGTCGATGAAGAAGAGGGAGCTGAGATACAAGAAGGAATTATCAAAGGCTTAAGATGTCTAGCGGCATTGGTCATGTAATTATGCTTAGGGAGGGTAAAAATCAATATCTAAAAAACAATTATAAGACCAATAGTTATGTATGGAGGTGAGAAATAGAACAAAAAACATTGTAGGTCTGTGAAAATAACTTATTACGGAAGATATTTGGGAGAAAAGAGAGAACGATGGGGAAGAAGAACAAATGAGGAACTGAAGAAATATATAGACAACGATGAGGTAGCTTGGACATATTTCAAGCTTGCTGGAGAAAAGAATAACGAAACAAGCACTTGAGGGAGAAGTAACGGGAAGATGGTCGAGGGGAAAACCCTGAACGAAATGGTTGGAAGCGGTGGAAAAGGACCTTAAGAAACTAGGAATTAAAGAATGGAAAAATCTGACAAAGTATAAAACATAATGGAGCAAAACTATTACAAAGTCATATGGCTTACTTGGCTTGAAGAACTGATTAAATATATTAATATAGCAAATACATGATTTTAATGGGGTACGGAAAATTGCTCGAAAACAATTGCTCGAAGGAAAATTGCCCGAAAAACAGTTCCTGGAATGGAAAATCCCTCGAAAGGAACATTGCTCGAATAACAATTCCTCTAAAGGAAAATTACTCAAAATAATAAAAATATATGAAATTTTTATAAAAACAAAATAATTAAATGTACTAGAAAAGTTGTTTACATTTTTACACTTACAAAAAGTGTTTAAATATATTTACAAATACATGAACACTTACTCAATTTGTTGTCGAGATAAACACTATGAATATTTGAAAATATTATATACTACATAACCGCTGAATGCGACTACATTGTTGTTATCTTATGTTCAAATATTCATAATATAGGTATATCTCAACAACAAATCAGAAACCTTCGCCGTTAAAAAGTTATGACACAAACTTACTTTTTTTAAATGGAAGCTATGGTCGACTATGAGAGAATTTTTTACTCACAAGGGAAGGTCACGATACGTTGTCGCTAGAATTTGATTCCGGCTGTGTTTATTACATCAAGGGCATCAAAACTAAATGTTTTCCAGAGTTATACGTGCCACTGGCCATTAGCTTCGGAAAAATAGGGAAAAAACTGAACAGCTGATTAATAAAAGTAATATTTGCGATCGCGTTGGCCATGAAACCGTCAAAGACAAAATCGAATTTCTTCTATTTACCAATGCGCGCATCCTTTCCAAGTAAAATGGTGCAAAGTTTTTGAAAAAATCTTAAACGGTTCCGAAGAAAAACGCAAAAAACGAGGCCTTTGTAAAAACGGTTTTCCCTATGTTAAACGCCTATGCAAGTCGCATAGATATAGTAATACAGAAATGCGACAACTACTCAATACATGGCGCTTATACAGGGGTTTCGTTTTTGACGTTTTTCTCCGGAACCGTTCCAGATTTTTTCAAAAACTTTGCACTATTTTACTTGCAAAGGATGCGCCTATTGGTAAATAGAAGAATTTCGATTTTATCTCTAACGGTTTCATGGCCAACGCGATCGTAAAAATTACCTTTTTGTACCAATTTTTCAGTTTTTCCCCTATTTTTTCGAAGTTAATGGCCAGTGGCACGTATAACTCTGGAAAAGATTTAGTTTTGATGCCCTTGATGTAATAAACACAGCCGGAATCAAATTCTAGCGACAACGTATCGTGACCTTCCCTTGTCAGCAAAAACCAATCAAAAATCGAGCATCGCCAAGTCAGGTGATTACGGTGGGTGTTTTTTAATTCTATTATTCTATAGCAAAATCTGTCGTATGAGAATATACTTTATCGTAATGAAGCATAATCCCCTTTTTAAAAACTCCATTAAATTGCTTATTTTTTTGTGTAGGTGTTTGAATTTTATTTTTACAGCCTACTAGCTTTTTATTTTTAATATATGAAGAAGATTGCTTCCTTGTTATTAAGTTCAGATTTTATGTCCAAAGAAGTATTTGTTTAGGATCATATTCAAGGTCTTAAATGTAATATTTTTGGTGGAAACATTTATTTACCTGAAACAAGACGTTCGACGTTTAATTAAAAGTATATTTCCTGTCAACTTAAAGGCCCAATAATAAAGCAGTGCCTCAATAAGGTGTGGGTAGCAAAAATTGGACGCATAGACGATATTTTATTTATATCTACATAGGTCTGCACGTTAAATAAAGCTTTAAATTGAAATAACAAACTTACAAATTAAAGCTAGGTGTTTTTCATAAAAATTATACTGTTTCCAAAACATAAACAGTAAGCACTTTTATTTTTTATTTTTCGTTACTTCGGTCTCAATACAGATTTAGGGGAGACCAATATTTTCGCTCCTGCTGCAAAACATTTGTTTGAACTACTCAGCAGCCACGACTACAGAAATAATGCTGATGCTACATAAATTTTTACACGAGCTATCAAATCTGGTTTTGGAAATGTTCTACCTACAAAATTGTAACCCGCTAAGAGTATACTATAATTTAGAGGCTGTTGAATAGCAAAGTAGTTGAATCACTCGATTTTTATTTAAATTACAGTTTCGTTTATTTTGTAGTTTCTTTTAATACGTTAAATTTACAACCAACTTGCTGATATTCTGATTAACGTACCATTTACATAACTAAAACGAATACAATCACAATACTTTATCGTAAGAATATGTAAATAACTTTTAGTCTCCTGTTTGAAGATTTATTTACTTCTCTTTCTTTAAAAGCACGTTACAAATTTTTAAAGACGCTTTAACTCAAAGCATCCCATTTAAATTTCCGATCGAATAACATATATATCAAGTCAGCTAGATAATGCAAAGGATAAAGCTTTGATTAGGAAGAAAATATCACATTTATTTTAAAAAAATGTTTTTTTGAAACTTGTTCCAAAATAGCAAAAAATACGTTTAACTTATTTTATATATTAAGAATCTTTTACGTAACAACAAGTTTTAACAAATATACCAGGTGGACATTTCAACATGCAGTACCCGTTACACACAAAATGATGGTTAAATCAGCTAAATAGTAACTTACGTAACAAGACCCAAAAGTGGTACTTTACTGGACGAGAAGGCAGCTTTTAGACGAGCCGTAGGCGAGTCCTGAAAGCATACGAGTTCAGTACGGGTATGTTACGTACAATATTTTTTCTGCGTCCGCCACTGACTCCAAAATCACTACCGCCACCATTCATAACTAAACAATAACTTAACAAACTACAGATGAAAACTTGCTTGGTGGTATAATGACGCTTGTTTGACAGCACTAAACAACAAAACAACTCATTACCATGGCAACCACCTACTTTTCGGCCTAGGCCGGTAAAGACAACTCATTACCATGGCAACCAGTTACTTTCTGGCCTAGGCAAGTAAATATGTTTTTCCAGCCTAAAAAATTGATCGGAAACAACTGATTTTCTGGACGGAGGCAGAAAAAAGTTGATTAATTATTTATGATTTTTCACACTACAGGAACACGCCAATAAATTTTAGGAAAAGGATTAATCACACTCAAAAAATGGCTTAAATGTCGTGTTTTGGAGTTCGGAAAAACAGAAATTGAACATTTACATTATAAGGGTAAGGATAAGTCTACTGCATAAAGATTCTTAATATTTTCATACAAAAATATAACAAAAAAAGAGATGATATGATATATAATCAAATTCCCTTCTACCCGTAGGTGTAGAGATGAAAGAACACCTAAGCAAAAGACAAAGACCCAAGAAAATGAGTTACAGAAGCAGTGAATGCTAAAGATGGAATAATAGAGCGAAATAAAGAAAATACATTTTAGTGTAATAACCACATTTATTTCTGATGTTTTTAGTTTATTGTAAAAAAAATTCTTGTATCAATCTAAATACACAAAATTTTAACCCTTGCAATTGTAAATATATTCAAAAACCTTAAATTTTCTCCCAAAAACTTACAGTTACAGATATCATTCAGATTATTAAATGCAAAATTAAATCTACAAATAAAGAGTAGTTTTTTTTTTTAATTAATATTTTTACGTGCTTAAAGATATTAGTTAGCATTTTTAACATAAGACAGATGAAACCCATTGCAGTTTTTGTAATTTTTTTTACGCTAACAAAATTCAACTTCTCTATTATTTTCTTTAAAGTGATTCGCATATTATGTTGTAACTGGTGAGTAAAAAATTAAATTGAATTCAAAACATGAATTTCAAAACGATGAAAGTACCTATGCTTTTAACTATGTGAGTAAATTAAGTTAATGCTATATGACTGGAAACAAATAAATTAGTTAATCTTATATTTTTGGCTAATTCCGTAACTATTAACGCGTAATTCTGTATATTGTCTCTTGCAAATCAAAAATAATTTGGTGGCCACACTAGAAATGTATTCTTTAACTGACTACAATGTTTAAGATTTGGCAGTTTTTATTAATCTGAAAGACTGATAGACTGAAAACTATTAGAGCATCAGAGCTATTAATTACTATAAATATTTGAAAATTGCAGGTTTGTGTACCTCATCGATGTAAATTAAAATTAATAATACTAAAGACTAATCAGATATGTCAAACGCGTTAATTTTTTAAATAGCAAAGAACAGAAAAATTAATAGAATAATGTTTTAATAATTTCACAGTTTCAAATAAACCACTAAAGCAACTACGATGTCATAAAATAACTTAACGTTCTGGAAGGAACGAAATATCGAACAAAACTTGCTGGATTACAAACCAGACATGTATTACGCCTTTGTCGCAAATGCAGAACACTTGCTTGTCCTGTGGGGATTCAATTAAGAAGTTGCAGATGTTTTTACTCGAGAAATCCTATTGGGTATCGAACTAAGAAAAGTTAAATAGTCCTTCCTAGATAAAAGTTTTAGCTGCTTACTTTAAATAGAGTAAATAAAGTACTATACAGTACAGTCCTACGTATATTTTAAATGGATTTACAGAAAAACGCAATTGAAGTTCAATACATAGTGCTAAAGGGTTATATTGATAAAGGAAAATTTAGAAGCAAGCCGAAGAAATCCCTTTATATCTGCATATTTTTCCATGAATGGAGCCATCTGTCAGGTGGACAACTATATCGGGAGATTGTCCGGGGTTTTCACCTCTATATATTCCTTTACTGAGTTTTTGATTCGTTTTTTAGTGTTCATTCGAATGAAAATCGGCATAAAAGTCTGTGAATATGGGTGATAAAACATATCCGAGCACGTATTTGAACGTTTTGTCACTTTTATTATTTTCGTTGGTCCCTAAAGTCACGTGTCCGACCGAATCACGTCAAACATTAATTCGATTTCAAGAAAAAAACGCAACAGGAAAATTATTTTAATTTTGTAAAGAATTATTTAGACGTTGATTTGATTAATTTAGCTTTATTTAATTTTTTTTTCACAAATATACTTAAGCGAATAAACGTTGGTAACCAAGTAAATAATGTTAGTTTATGTTTTTAATTAAAATGATATAATTTACAAGGCTTTTTAAATTTTTTCAAAATTTTAATTAAAGATTTTTAATTAGCAACTGAATTAACAAAAACGTTTTATCACTAGTGGTATGTAATCTCCCTTTTTCTTAATACACTTTTTTTATCCAAACTGTAAGAAAAACTTCTATTAAAAAGGTTCAAACCTATGATAGAAGAAAAGTGTATAATTCCAATGCATCAGTTTGGATTTAGGAACAATCATGCTACCATAAACCAGGTTCCTAGGATTACTGATCTCTTGGACTAAACATTAGGGTAAAAAAAGTTCGACTGTATTTCTGGACGTTTCCCAGGCTTTTGATAAAGTCTGGCACAAACTAGAACAACTTCTATCAAACCACTAGAGCCTATTGTTGAAATCTTACATCAATACGATGAACAATACTCAGAACCGAGAACAATAAGAGCTGGTGTACCACAGGGCAGTGTTTTAGGTCCACTGCTGTATCTAATATACACATACGATATACCAGAAATGGAACAAACTATGATTGCTACACTTGCAGATGATACAGGTGTTTTGGCAGTCGGAAATAATGGACGAGAAGCGAATGAAAAGCTACAAAAATCCTTAGATAAAAACTGCGCGTGGATAAAACGCTGGCGCATAAAACGTAATCAAAATAAATCAACTCACGTCAATTTTACAAACAGACTACGGAACAGCTACCAATTATCCTGAACGATCAAATTATAAGTTATGCTAACACAGCGAAATATCTAGGTATGAACCTAGATGCTAAGCTGCGATGGAAGGAGCACATAAAAAAAAAAGAAATAAATCTTAACACAAAAATATGTATTGGCTCCTTGGTAGACATTCGGAAGTGTCAACACGTAATAAACTTATGATATATAAACCGGTAGTAAAACGTGTATGGTTATACGAGATACAATTGTGGGGGTGTGCCAGCAAGAGTGATGTCGAAATCATACAAAGGTTCTAAAATAAAGTTCTGAGGAGTATTGTAAATGCTTCCTGGTACATAAGGAATTATGTCCTTCACAGAGACCTGGGTGTGGAAATGGTTGCTGACGAAGCGAGAAGATTTGCACAGAAGCATGAGGAGAGGCTTCACAATTATGTTAACACTGAAACAATCCAACTGCTCGACAAGCGTGGGATTGTTAGAAGACTCAAAAGAAACAAACGCTTTTAATTAGTTTAGTAAAATTAGTTCAGTGAACACATAGCAGAGCATATTGCGTTTTGTGTATGTGTACCAAACCAGAACAACCTGAAAGACCAATGGGTGCACTCAGTAAACACAAGCTTAAGATACTATTAGGACAAAATTGCTCGTTAATCTTATATTAGATTAGTAGTTGTAATCTGCAACACCAGTGGGTGTAAAATAAACTTTTTTTATTTATCATTCCAAGCATTTATTCTACAGGAGAAAAATTAATTTGGTTTTGTGCGAAACCACTCATGCACTGTTATTTTTACCCTTTCATCATCCGCAAAATGCAACTTTCCAAATCTCTTTTAAGTGCTTAAAAATATGGTAATCACTGGAAACTAGATCTAAGAAATACGGGAGATGTTCAATAACTTTACATCTAAGTTTTTCAATTACTGCCTTGGTTTCTATCGAGCAATGCGGCCGAGCATTGTCGTGTAGAAGCAAAACAAAACGCCTTTTGACAGAGAACCGCTTCGTTGGCTAACCACGGCTAACTTCAAGTTATTTTTTAATAGGTTTCAGTACGAAGCACTATTGACTGTGGTGCCCTGCATCATATAATCTTTCTCCTTTCTTGTTCCAGAACACAGTCAGCAATGCATTTCCAATCGATAGATCAGCCAAGTGACGCCATTGTTTCGACAATTTGCATTGTGGTTAAAAATAGTGAACTCAGGATTCATCGCGAGTCACTATACAATTTAAAAGGCAGCTCCCTCTTTTTTGCAAGTTCGAACCGTCTTTGTTAAAGTTCAGGGGTTAATTGTAAAGGGACCCATTTCGCACAAACCTTTCGGTATTTCAACTGATCAAAAACAATATTCTGTGCTGAACCGATACTCACACTAATGTTTAAAGCAATTTCTTCTAGTTTTATGTGTAGGCCCTGGTCTTGAGGTTATGTCTAGGTATACCCGGTCGGTTCCGTGTTTGAACCGGTTTGTCAAAAAACAGTTGTTTCGCACTAATTTTATTGCGAAATCTGTCCGCACTGGCAACCAAAGAGGGTGAGAAGCTACGAAAAACGTGTAATTTTCTTGTAAAACGTCTTTATCAATGTATGCGCTGTGTGCATGCCATTGAAGAAATTTATATGGTGGTACGCAATTTTTTCAAAAATAAGTTTAAGGCACAAGCTGATTATTATTTTTTTTTAAATTTTTGCCCGAAAAAGTGTTACTTTTTGGAATTTATGTTAATTTTATGTTTATATATTAATATAATTATTTTTTTGTGCGATCGTACTAGAAACAGCTGTTTGACGGACGCGTTAGCAGCCATAAAGTAATGCATTACCGGCCCTATCCTTAGCAACGGTATAAAAAGTAACTTTTCAGGCCGTTACCTTTAGCAACGGCCTGAAAAGTAACTTTTTCGGCCGCTACAGCGTAAATTTGCATTAAAGCTAACAGCATACGCCGTCATATGTCAGTGACAGAATGTCACGTAGTTTCTAACCTATATTTTTGAAAAATACTAATAATTTAAATTGTTTTTAATTTTATCGCACAAAAAATGTAATATGCACCTCGGCCAAAACGTACTTTTTTGGTTTTACTTTTTGACTTTTACACTTTTTGGCCTTGATACATAAATAACTATTTTATAACTTTACTCGATAAACAGGTAACCAAAAAAGTTCGTGCGGTTTTTTAATACAGATTGCCAAGAATATTTTTTAAGCTCTTATCGATAGCACTTGTTTATGTAGTGACATCAACTTTAGTGTTAATCACTCTTTCATTCGATCCATTTAAATTTGGTGATAATTGTTTTAAATTTTAATTTGGGGTCGTTTACTCTATGAGTACAAACTCGGAACCAAAGTTGCTGAGGCGGAGCGAAAAATATGTAGCGCGTTCCGAAGATCATGCTGTAAGTGATCGAACAGCACAGAAGTGGTTTAAGAAAGAGATTTTATTCGAGAGATTTAGGCTTGACCGACGAAGCACGCTCTGGGAGACCGAATGATAATTAACCACGAGGATATTAAAGGAGTTTTGCAGGCAAATATTCCAGCGCAACGTGCTTAGAAAAAACGTTTTGCATTATCAAACTTCGCATTAAAACACGTTTGAACTTTTAAAATTTTAAAAACTCGCCTGAAAAGCATTTTGTAACCCACCCACTTTTGTGTTAATCTCTGTATGCTTTTGGACAAATTGAAAGTTGACAACCCCAGCAAGTTATGTTTAAAAAAAAGGTCGTCGTGCCTTGGTTTGACTTTAAGAAAATATAATTTGCCTATTTATGTGTATATTTTGTAAAATGAGTTTCCTTACACTTCCAATGTTTGAAAAGTGATAACACGGTTTGCTTGTCCTGGTCGTAGTTCATCTTTCCAGTTCGCTTTTTAACTTTTTTTACCAATTCAAAGTCACTGGAACAAGCTAAACAGGTACTCCCGTACACGTTAAACATTTTTGCATGAATTTCAGAAGGATGGTTTAACACGCAATCCGCATTTCATTTGAAACAGCCTCGTATTTTCTTTTTCTTTTATTTCACTCTCTACAACAAGTGAAAGCTTTTTGCTGTTTCGACATTTTTTCCTTTTTGAGAGGCGAAACTGTGGTTAATTTTTTAGTAATATCTTGTACACTATTAAATTTAGAAATCTAACTAAATTTGGTTAACGAAGTATTAATAAAAACATTAGTTTACCATATTTTTACTTTACTTTATACCAACACATATCAATTTTAATATAAGGAAACTCCATGACACAGCACTTTTAAAAATTTACGAAATCTTCTGTAGTGGAAAATTTTAAAGTATTCCTGTATGTACCTAAAAGCTCTACAATTCAATAACGTAGCATCGAACTGCAGAGAATTCCACTTGCATTTGAATAGAATTGATAGTTAAATCCTAGAAGAATTTAAGAAAACTATTAAGACGTTCAATTTAAAATTACAACCAAATTGTTGCAACGTATGCAAGTTTAATTTCATGTACTTTGCTAAATGGAATTAGTTTGCAAACTGGAGTTCGATAGGTATTATGTACTTAGAAGATGCAGCAGGATACTCATAGAGGCCAATTTTAAAAACACCCACATAAAGTTTGTTAACCAAACTAACTTAAATAGAATAAAACTTTTAAATTCAATATAATAAGAGAGTTTGTTTTTAATATTCTTTTTTTTAACATCCCAGAATTATTTTCAGCTATCCGATGTGGACTACAAGCAAATATACGAGCAGTTATTACAGATTCGTGTATGCAATATTCCAGGTAATAGTGCCTTTAATGTGACATCTTGTTTAATTAAACAGACTTATTCCAACTACTGGTATTAAAATTAAAATTTAAGGTAACAGTTATTCTTTATCACCTGAATTTAGTCTAGAGGTGTAAACCGCCTTAACCCACTTTTGTCATTTGGTTCATCATGAAGCTTGCGCACTAGCTGCTTTGGATGCTCTAAGTTTTTCACTGTATTTTGCGCTGTATTTCCGTTTTTCTTTCACCGTTGGGATCTGCAAATCTTTTCTTATTATTGCGTTTGTCACGAACCATGGCGCATCCACCATATTGCGGAGAATCTTCTACAGTATTTCGAGCATTTCGATATTAAAAGCGGAAGCGGATTCCCAGAGCTGAATACCACAGCACCACATTGGTTTTAAAATAGTTTTATATAATAGTATTTTGCAAAAAAGACGTTTAAAAATAAAGACATACAGAAAATCTTAAAGCAAAAACCAGTTATCCAAAATATAGAAGAAAAACAGCTAAAATGCTATGATCACGTACAGAGGATGCCGCCGGAAGCATTGACAAAAAGAGTAACGGAATCAAGGAGGTATGGGAAGAGACGGGCAGGTAGACCAACAACCAATATGGAAAAAAGAATTCAACAACTAGCCCACGAACGAGGGAGACAGTTAAAGAGATTAGGGGGATGACGGCAGACAGGAAGGAATAGAAAGAATGGGTGGAGAACCCTCAAAAGCCGACGCCGGAAGGCAAAAGGCGATAAAAAAAGAAGAAGAAGCATTTTGTTTTCTAGCGTATGTTTTGACTTCCGACGTATTAACCAGTACATTTTATTAATTTGCAGTTTAAGTTACTTTTTTTTGTTTCAGTGTTGGTTCTCCACATCAATCTTTTATCCAAGTGTATTCCTAAGTACTTTGCATAGGTGGTTTGTGGGACTTCTCGATTATTTCCCTGACAGGTTTCCCTTTTCATTGTGAATGTTACTGACTTTTACTCATTTACTCTTATTCTCCAAATCTTCATCCATCGTTGAATGTTGTTTATGATTTTTTTTGCAGGATTGCTGATGCTGTTTTTGAGACTTTATGTGAAACTATTACAGTAGTATTGTCCGCAAACGTTACTGTTGTAACTTCTTTGGATGTTGGTAGATCCGCAGTATATAATAAATACAAAGTCGGTCCCAAAACGCTTCCTTGCGGCACTCCCGAGTTTTTTGATGTTAGGTTAAAAATTTAATAAACCCGTTTTTTGTTGCTTTTCTTGAATTAGTTGACTGGTAATCAAGATCGTAGTTTTTACTAGAGAGTCGAACCGGAACCGAACCGAAAACCGAAATTAACCGGTATATTCAACAGAACCGGAACCGGAACAAAAAACTACAGAATTGAAAAACCGGAACGAAATTTTATTAACGGTAATTTTGGCTAGAACGAAAAAACATAATAACGGTTACTTACAGAAAGGTTCAATTTTTTTAAACTTTACTATTCTACACGAAAAAATTAGTTTTAAAAACTAGAAGAAAAGTATTTTTCACTATAAAGCTTAATTATAATTTATAATTGCTTACTTAAAGTAATTATACGTTTAAAATATGTTTTTGAATAATTTGTTTTATATTTTGTTTTCGTTTTTGTCAATAAACTTTTTAGTCTTATTTAGAGTTCCAATATTTTTTCCAATTATTCTAAAATTGAAATCGATAAAATAGAAAGAAACAGAATTAATGTTCAGACTTAATTTTAATTTGTTATTCGAACCGGAACCGATCCGAAACTGAACCAGAATATTCAGCCAAACCCAAACCGGAACCGGAACGAAAAACATTTTTACGGAACGTAACTGTAAACTGGAATGAAATAAATTTCGGTGCGACTCTGGTCTTTACTGAGTTGTTAGAATCATACTTAATGCACTCGAAGCTTGCTGACTGAGCAGACAATTGCATCTAAAAATCATTTTTAAAACAGTCAACTAATTTTAAAAATATTATAGATGAATGTTGCTTTTTACTTCATTTAATTATCTAATTACATTATAAATTACATGTGTTTTGCTACTACAAACCAATATAGCTAAATCCGTTGTTATAATTAGTTTCAGGTGTGAAATGTGTCGAGGCGTAATAAGACCGAAATTAATTATAAATTCCCTATGCCACGAAATTCGTCGCTCCTTATAAACTCGAAATAAATTGCGATCACTAAAATTTAAACTTTTCTATACCCCACTGATCGCAGGATATTTATCAAGATATCTGCAACGTGCAAGCGAGCAATTTAGATTGCGGTCTCCCGATTGATTTCTAACAGGAAATTGTCTTAGTACAAGCGAAACTGCTGCCACGGCACCTGCTACTGAAATGTGCTGCAAATAAGTGACAATCCTGTAACAGTTGACTATCTAATTACTTGGATAAAGATAATTTAGATGGAAACTTATTGCTCACATTTGAGCATTAGATTAAAAACAAATAAACCAAAGTAAAATGTAAACTGTACTGTTACAATATGTCATTTTGAGGTATTTGTCAATGTTATTTATTAAAATGATAAGATAGATTCAAACGATGCTGTAAAAATGATTATAAACTGAACATTATAGCCCATTTAATTAAATTGGTATCTGGTCTTTCCTGGCATCAATAATTTTTATTTCACTTCCGTATGATTTCATTTACCTCTTTATGAAAACCACGAAACAAATACTGACGTATCATTAACTAAAACATGTAACATTTTGGAAGGACTAATTTATGAGGATTTTAACTTTAGTACCTAAAACAAATTAACGTTGAAATGTATGGTCATAAGACATAACTTGGAGTGTACCTACACGCCACTGATTGAAGGTTTTGTCGATTAACAAACGGTTTGTAAATAAAATTTGTGCACCATAAGTAGGACATACTACTCGTACAGTATGTGCTTATATCCCCAAAATCTTAGAACAGTCGCGCTTAGACAGTTAAGAACTAAACTCAGGGAATTGTACACCCAGTTGAAAATTAAAGATGTTCGTTTTAATTGTTGTGTTTTATTTGTTTATCGCTGTGTTTTATTCGGTTTTATCACTATATCAATTTTATTCATTTAATTTTAGTGAGCGAATTTGATGTGTATGCTGAGGGGACTCGCCCAAGGCAGTAAAATATCTCACTTGAAATAAGTGAGCTTCGCTTTTCTACATATAGTTAAGCACTACAGGCCTTTTAGGCCTAGGGCTCGGTTTGCTGTCTCCCTCCACTTTTTTCTATTTTTGGCTGCCTCTGTCCAGTTCGACACTTTTAGTTTTTTTAAATCATCCTCGACCGCTTCCAACCATCTTTTCTTAGGTCTCCCTCTTTTTCTCACACCCATTCTACTTGCTTTAATCATTATCTTCGTGTTTCTTTGGTTGGAGAGGCGTTGTGCATGCCCAAGCCATCTTATTCTCTGGGCTCTTACTACTTCGGTTATGGACGGTTCTTTGTACAATCCCATTACTTCTTCGTTTGTCCTTCTTCTCCATTCACCGGTATTTGTTTTTATTCCCCCGTAGATCCTTCGCAATAATTTCCTTTCCCACCTTTCTAGGTCTTCTTTTTCTTTTTTGTTGATTATCCAGGTTTCACAAGCGTATGTTACAGTGGGTCTTAATACTGTTTTGTACAATCTTACCTTCGCCTTTCTTGAAATAATGTTGGATCTAAGAATTATCGCAAGAGAACCCGCGCATTTATTACCTTTTGCGAGTCTCGCGTTTATTTCTTTTCCATTGTCACAGTTATCAGTAATTTGTACACCCAGATAAATGAAATTTCTTCTTTTCTCAAAGCGTCTCTCCTTTTTCTGTTCGATTTTGATAGATAGATATTCATCCCCTTCTATGTCTTTCCTTTTAGGTTCCATTATCATATATTTGGTATATACTTAGTCCCATATTTTTTGCTTTGTCCTCTAACTTCCTGACAATGTTTTGGATATCTTTTTTTGTTTTGCAGATGATCGCAAGGTCGTCTGCGAACGCGATGCATTGGTGGTTGTCTGCGTATATGTTGCCATTTCTGTTAATTCCACTATCTCGAATTATCTTTTCTAAGGCTATATTAAATAACAATGGCGACAGTGGGTCTCCTTGTCTTAGTCCTCTAGATACTTTAAAAACCTTTGACTTCATGTTTCTGTTTTTTTTATAAAATTTTCTGTGTTTTGCAGAGTCGCCTTTGTCATAATTATTAGCTTGTCAGGTATATTCATTGAATAAAAAGATAAAGGAATGAGCGTTATAGCGTTACTAAGGCGTCCAGGTTAGCCTCCCAATATGGCGGATGCATGTTTCCGCTTCTCAGTGGCGTATCTAACATTTTTAAATATGTATTGATTGATGTAAATACTTGCTTTCTTTTGAATTGAACCTGTTATTTACTTATTTCTTGTTTTGTGGTTAAGGGAATTTAAAAAACGACAGCATACATCAATATTTGGGTTGTTTAATTACGAGAGTGGTATTAAATTTATTTTTGCAAAAATAAATGTTTACATATAATTTATTTGTACACAATCCATAGTTTACAATTAACAATTTGATTGGTAAATGAGGAAATTGTATAGAATATATATACTGAAGAAAACAGTAGAATTATTCAAACTTTTATAGCAACTTTACACGTAAAGATTCAACAAATAAATAAAAGAATACTTATTAAACATTTTATATTAAATCAATGAACGACTTAAATAATTCTAACAATTAAGGAACACATACGTTTATCCAGTGCTTTTTTGTAAAAAGAAAATGATGCCGAACCTCACATTTTAAGAATTTTATTAAATTTTTAAAAAAATATTTACTTAAAAGTTCATTGTAAACTTCAAAGTTTTGTCCAATTCTAGTCCAAAATTTGTCTCGATTCCTTTACTCAAAAATCTGTGCCAGAATGCTGTGCCGGCATGTTACATAGTAAAAAAACACTGAATTTATTGTCCCTTAAACAATATTAATTTTGTATAAAAATTTCGTATACTAGAGTCCTTACTATTTACACTTAAACTTTTACATATATGCTTAATTCTAGTTGTTAAAAATACATCAGTTATTATTTTACATAATAACATTTTGTGGTCATCTAATAAATTTTTATTATGATCTTCGATGTGATTGAAAAGTGGACGTGCAATAAATTTTTTTAAAATATAATTAATAATTTTCATTTTGTTAATTTTTTTGTTAGCCGACGATTCTACTCTAACAATTTTTTCTGTTTCAATGCAAATTTTAATTACGTCTTCATGTGGATATAACAAACCACCTCTGTTTTTAAAGGAAAGAAATGAATTTAAAAAATTTTCTTTGTTGCCAACTAATCCACCTACACAAGGCTCACATTTTAATTTATTTCCAATCTTTTTTATAACAAAACCTGCTGTATATTTGATGACTTCTTCTGAATATTCAGATATTGACGAAAGTTGTTTGTAATAATTGTGCTCAATATCTTCTAAATTATTGTCAAAGTTTAATTCAATATTGCTGTTATACACAAGGTTCTCTTCATTAAGGATGTCAATCGCATCTTTCTTTGGTTGATAGACATTTAATATTTTAATCTGTTCTATCGGAACACAATTTCCAACTCCATGTTCTCTAATTTGTGCATGAATAAGGATTTTTTTATAGGCAGCAGCAAACTGTCTTGATGTTGGATTGTTATTATACCCACCATGAGAACGAATAGAGCCAAAGAAAAGCTCCAAATGGTCTTGGCTTAACTTATAAGTTGGTAAAAATTTCAGTTTTTTACTCTCAATGTAATCATCATGGATTCCTAATAAACTATTAATGCACATTAATAGTCCTAAAAATCCTGTATGTCTGGGAGACTTTAACACATGAAGATTATTATTAAGAAGTTTTAAGTTATTGACGTAGATTGAAAAAGTATAATAGAACTCTTGTATAGATTTTATATTTAACTGACATAAGGCTTTTTTATAATCCAAATGGTTCAGTTGTCGGCTGTTTAAAATATCAAATGCATTATTTAATAATAAAATGAAAGACGCTGTAGGCTCGCAGTTTTGAAAATCTCTTAAATTTAAATAACTTTTACAGTATAATAACGCTTCAGCTACCGAACGACTGAGTAGTTGAGAGGCAAGTTTAACTTTCATTTTCTGTCTAAAAAACAAAATATGTTGTCTTCTTAATTTATTACACAAATGTAGTCCCTCACTTTCTTGCAATTTATTCAGTTTTACAATGTAATCAAAATCAATTATTTCATTGTCCTTGTTTTTTAGTTGTTTTAGTTCTCCAAATACGTTTCTGACAAGCTTGATCATATGTGATGGGTCTGGGAACACATAAATATTACGATTATTGAAAGTAAATTTGGAATTAAAATTTGATCCATTCCATGCACAGCCCAAAGTTTTGCACATGCTGAAATTTGTAGATGTGCCATCAAATGTCAAACTTATTACCAAAACACCACATTCTTCTAAAAGTTGCAAACAACTTTTTACTAAACATGCTTTTTGTCCACTACTACAACCTTTCGTTAAAAAATAACCCACTGGTATTTTCCACGCTTCGTTAATTGCCACTACCATGAAGACCAACGCCTCCTTGGCAATACCTACTGCATCGTTGTCTACATGATTACCAAAATTTACATAGCCATGGTACTTAAGTCCATCATATTCAACATGCTGTCGAATTGCCATCTCATCAAAAACTAATGAGCAAACTATAGTTTTAGAAGAGTCTTTAGCTTTAATTTTTAACATGTTAAAGGCTTCTACTGTAAACCCAGGCATGCCATCAATAGCAGAATACCATTTAAACAGAGTTTTGGGATGAGGTAGAGCATTATAGAATGTGTTACGTACAAAATTATATGCTTTAGGTGAAAAAAAATGCAAAGTTATAGCGAAAGAACGTTCTAGCGGTGAGAATGTTTTTTTTACCTTCAAGCCCTTGTTACATTTTCTAAAGAATCTTTTTATCAAATCATTGTTATCACCAAAACCTTGTAAAACGGAATTTGATGATTCTTCATCCAATAGATTTTTCTTTTTTAAGACATTTATCACACTTTTAAGTCCAGCTATGGTTTGCTTCTGCTTTTGAACTCGTTTTTGAAAATTCCTAATCCTTTTCCTGTTTAGGGTTTGTTCTTTTTGTAAATTCTTAATTGATTGTTTTAAAAATATTTTTTTTGGTGTATCATTAACATGCACGGAAAATGAAAATTTGTCTTGTGGTATCCTTGGAGGTGATACGGCCCCATAACTAAAACTGATATCTTTGTTTATAGACTCATCAAATGATGAGGTAGAAGGCAAGCCCTGTTCTTCAATTCGAGCTTTTTTAGCAGATATTTCTGGTCCACCTTCATCCATTTGAAGTTCAGCATTCTGAGTGATAGGCTCAACATTCTTTACCTACAAACAACTTTATTATTACACATATTATTGCTTAAATAAAGTATGTACAAAACAATACTAACATATTTTAATCGGTGTACAATTATGGATGGAACAGCACCTTTTTTAAGTGCAATCCTGCAAAGCGATGAGCGGTCAAAACATGTATCAGAAAAGTGTTGGCTACATAAATACAGATATTTAGTTGACGACAAATTTTCCAATCCAACAAATTGTGTCCATAAACGTCTTATTTCATCATTTTTCGGGAATCTATAAATTTAGAAAATTTTCTTTACATAAATGCACGCCACTGATATGACATACAATTTTGACAGACCACATCAAATTTTCAATACATGATTACACTACAAAATATTAGTATCTACTTACCTATGAAACGTAATCTTTTTATCTTTAACATTTTTGGACCTACTACAACCACAAGATTTACAACTAACCATTGTAGTACACAAAACTAAAATATCTCCGACTGTTTCACCTATCAACACCGGCCGCCATAAGAGGCTATCTATGTTGTCATTTCCGACGCCGCTCAAACGCTGCAGTATAGTATTAATAGCTCCTTCCTTTATCTTTTATTTCAATGGGTATATTAAATTCTTTCATGGCTATGTACAATTTTTCCCTAATTATTGAGTCGTACGCTTGCTTAAAGTCTATAAATACTACATGTAGCTCCGTGTTATAAGTACTCGTCATGGCTCGATTGAATTTGCTTTAACGTAAAAATTTGATCGATGGTGGATCTATTGGGTCTGAAACCGCCTTGGTAATCACCTGTGATGTTTTCAGTGTAGCTGGTGAGTTGTTCCTTTATTACTTTTCTACATAACAACTTTATTACTATTACTGGCAATTTTGTGCAACACAGCTAACGGTACATATATTCTTTTTTTTCTAATTTGTTGATTGAATGATCAATAATTGATATACACTTGATTGGACAATAAAAGGGCGCGTAATAATCACGTCAGTTTAACAATTTAACAATACCAAATTTGAGATTGATGATCTACGTTCTATGGTTCGTATAAACTACACTAAATATACGAAAATCAGTTTCACACTTTGTAGTATATCGCTTTGAATTGTTAATAAGGATCAAACCGAACATAGCAACGTTTACAATTTAGCGCGGGACCAACGATTGCTAAGAAACAAAAACAAAAATGTAAATATATAAAAGAGCTCGTTTGTTTGTTTGTTTGTTAGCTATAGAATCCTAGGTCCGTTGACCGATCCGGTGATCGGGACCAAATTTTGCACAGGACTCAACAGATTAACCGTCGTATAAAGAACGGCCGGGAACGGCCAGGAACGTCTGGGAACGTCGGCCGAGCGCGAGCGCGGAGCGCGAGTAGTCTGTGATTGATAAAAGAGAATTGTAATCACCCGTGCAACGCCGAGTAAATCAGCTAGTGAACTATAAAATTCAACACAAACGTTTTATATCTCACAATTATTACAAGTACAAAATTACGCCAAATGTTATTTCATTTATAGGCGAACTATGCTGATTTACATATTAATAAATACGAAATATTTATGATCTAAATAATCTGGATTAAATATTAAGGGTTTTATCGTGTTAATAAGGTAAGCAACATGCCATTTTGACATTTGGCGGTGAAGGTGGTGAAAAAAAGGTCCTCGACTTGGTGACTAAAAGAAAAAAACGATGTAACCGATATTAATCGTTATTAAATTTTGGTTTACGAAAACGATATTTTATGGGTAGGAACATAAAGAACGAAAACGAAATGTTTCGTTTTCGCTCCGATTAATAACGAACGAAATTATTTTCGTTTTTAGTTCCTGTTTAAAATTTCTCTAAACATGTTTAATGCATAAAGCAACGTTAAAGGGTCCTACCACCTTATATGGACAATCATGAACCATAATTAAAAACAATGAATAAGAGTAATTCTCCCCTAACACTGCAAGCCGAGGTACAGTACGGCCCGTCAAAATATCAATGTTGATGGCCAAAGGCCAAACTATCAATATCAATGAAGGTAGAATGAAGTAGTTAATGTTCAGTTTCTCGCAAATTTTAAAATGTCTATATCCATGTTTAATGGACACGTTTGCGTTATAAGAAAACTTGTTTTATGTGAAAGTGTAATTAACAAAATTATAGTCAACAAAAAAAAACAGCCTTTCAATTAATTTAATATTATGCGCAGTTAAAACTTTACCGCTAACAGTTTCAGAAAGTTTACTTCTAGTTTAGACGCAAATCAAAAGTATATTCATGAAATATTATAAGACATAATGGCCTACCTATATACCGGGTGATTCAGTTTGACTGTCGCACCATTATATTAAAAAAAAACTACAAACCTTATATTTTTGTAAAGCGGAGAAAATTCTTTACTAAATGACGTGCATATGTTTTTTGTACCATGAAATATATTAGGAGTAGATTATTTTTTTAAATCACATTGCATACTTTTTTTAATTGATCCTGATAGAGAAGTAAATTCTTAATCCGATAGTGCATTAAAAAGTAAGCTACACAGAAAAACTTTTGGGAAAAATGAGTTTTAATATTATTTATTATGTTTTACAAAATTGTTGTATTTCACTAAACAAAACACGATCGCTGTAGACTTTTGCAAGGATATGTTATACATAGGTCCTCACGTTAGGTACTTTTTAAATCTAAATATTCTTTAACCGTTTTAGATGCATTGGTGTATTGAGAACTTATTAAATACCAATGAAATATTTATTGCAGCTCTACCAAAAATAAAATTAATAGCGTTTAATGTATAATCTACGATAATATTAACACTTTTTGATAAATTGACGTAACTTAGAGTATACAAGTTTTAATTAATTTCACAGGCACTCCTAGGTACAATTAAATTACTGCATCGCTTTCTTAACTTGTTCATATTTATTTTTCTTCTTTCCGCTTTTTTCATGCTAATGAATTCCTTTTGTTCATTAGAGCCCCCTTAGCACAGTCGTTCGTACGGTGCTTTAAAGAAAATGAAAAGAAATATTTTTAACGTTCCTATTGACTTTCATAACAGAAAGTCACCCTCCTTACCTCGCTGCGCTAAAGAAATTTGTATTCGCACATTATATTGTGCATATAACTGAGAAAGTTTAACATAATGGGAAACCAACTTTGACCAATTAT
The DNA here is from genome assembly GCA_947652605.1 of Elmis aenea. Classification (NCBI taxonomy): domain Eukaryota; kingdom Metazoa; phylum Arthropoda; class Insecta; order Coleoptera; family Elmidae; genus Elmis; species Elmis aenea. The sequence goes on from OX393578.1 coordinate 14,325,120, forward strand.
GTTGTCAAATGCAGTAATACAAAGTTTGCCGCTTTGTGGCAACTTGTATATTGAGTATTTTACATTCAATAACGCGTTACTTGACAACCAAACCAGGGAATGCGCATACAGTTTAACTTACTCGATATGTAGCAGCATACATAAACTATAAACTTAGTATCAGATACAATCTAAAATAATTACAAAATTTAAAAATTATCGGTTGCCTTCTAAGGCGTTTAAATATTTATCTACGTTAACAGTCCAGAAAATGAAATGAATTCCTTGCAATAAAAGATACAGATTCAGCTAATACAGCAAAAAAATCTAAAGATTGATATTCTCAAAGTATGTTATTGAAATGTTTGTTACAGTAAAAATATTGTTACATTTAGTGACAGCAGTTTTAAAATATACTGGTGTGGCCACCAAATGATTTTTTCCATATACAGGGTGTGTATAAATTGGGCGAAATACAAACTTAAATGAAAAGTAATTGAAAAAATTTGATAAGGCAAAAATAGAAAAATGGGCTTTAGTTTTAAATGGTAAATTTTTAACAAAATCCGATTTTTTTACACATCTAAATTTTCTCATCAATATTTTGTGTATGTCCTTTTTGATGAATAACAAACTTATTTGATGTATCATATATACTTCTTTTATAAATTGGTTATATGTAAACACTACCCCTACTCAAAACGTTCACCAGCCGCCACTGGAATTATATAAACTAAAATTATTTCCAGCTACACCGAGTGTTTTGTTTCCATGGACCAATATGTAATTATGCTTCTTTAAATAAACCACCAAGTATATTTTTTACTTTTTATATTCAAAATTAAATATTTTTTTAACTATGAATATCGTTTCTTTTTTTTAAATGTTGACGGAAACAGATCTGTCCCAGAATATTCATATTAAGCGATTTATTTACGCCAGTGTAAAATATTTTAAAAGTTTCGTTAACAAAACTCTTATAGTACCTTCTATTTAGTTAAAAAATTTAAATAATGCACCGAGAATTTTTAAACACAAATAAGTAAATTTTTTAAATAGAACGCCTTGTATTTATTTACGTTTTCGTGTAGACTATTAATTGTCTTTACAAAAAATAATGGTGTTCTAGGTCTTAAACTAATATTTCTCCAGTAATTGCTCTTTTGATAATAGTTTATAGATAAACTTGATATTTGATCAATTTAAACTAGAAGGCACTTGACAAATTGTAAAAAAAATCAGAATAATTCTTTGTCGTTTTTTGAAGAAGACTACGATAACATGGTCGAAACGTCAATTTTTTTTGCGGTTGCAAACTCAGAATCAGGATTGTCACATGGATAACGGTCGCGAAAGCTTGAAGAATAAAATAAAAATGTTATCGGTGGCTTTACAACATTCTAATTTTATCGGATTTTCTTTAGCTTCTTGTTAAAAAGTAAATTCTATCATGGAACAGAGGTATCAGTTTCTAATATAATAAAAGGCAATAATCCAATTTAGGCGAAAAAGCAGATATTCAGTTTCACAAAAGATTTCTTTAATTAGTAATGGATCAATTAAATTTTCAAGAACTTCGTTGCATAAGCAATTAAGAGTATTATTTAAGGATAAAAAATTAGATTTTACCTAATTAAAAGTTAAATGTAACATCAAGCTACAAATTGGAGGAATAATTAAACATTAATTAAACTTTGAAGCGTAAATAAAACTAAAGTATTTCAGCTTAAATTTAAAACGTTAGTCTATACTTTTTTGTGCCATACCCCTGTATGTTACATTACGGGTTAAAAATTAAAATACTTTTCAACAAGGGTTACAATAGCATATAAACATTTCTCTATTTTTATTTAACACTTTAATAGTTTTGTTTAAAAGTGCAGTGGTGCATGGCTTTTACACGGGTATTTAGTAGATTTTGTTTTATTTAAATGATCAGTTAATGCCATTCTACTAAATACAGACAACACAACAAATATGAACAGGATATTTTTTGAATAACAATGTAAATAACATAAAATACATACAAACAAGTATTATCATTCCCATATTACTAATTTAGAAATAAAAATTTTGTGTACTTTTACAAAAGTAATGAAAATTTTAATGTGTTTATGGACAATTCTGGAACTTTGCGGGATACCCCGCCTTAGCTAAATGTAATAGAGTTTATGTATATTTACTATTTAATATTCGTTTAATAAGCGAATTTCTCGTGCAAATATCGCTGTTATGTATGATACGTATTAAGATTATTATCTGAGATAGTCGAATACAGGTTAGCGTAACAATGCTTGCTGATAAGTAAAGATAATAGGCTCAAACTCCACTCTACCATTGTCAGATAATTGTGACACAATCTCTGATATATAGCTAGTTATTGCTATAACACTATCTAAATGGATTTGGAGAACTATCACTATATGTTATTGCCAAAACGATTTCAGTTTTAATGCAAATAGACGGGAATGTGCAGATGTTACAGATTTTAAGACCCACTGATATTATACAAGGTGTTCCAGTCAGAGAGTGTGTAGCTATAGTCTTAAAATGTAGGTATTTATTTTGCAAAACACAGGTTCTTAAATTAGTTTTCAAAATCATTATGGAAATCTTGTTTATCTTCAGTTGAAAAGCAAATATAACTACATTGTGCGATTTTAATTGAGATTAAAAATTTAATTTAAAACAAACACATAAATGGAATTTTTCTAGTTCTTTTGTTTACTTTATTTTGACAAACAAGGAGGGTGATTAATAAACTGTACGAGTAGGATTGTTATTATTAATATTAAAAGAGTTGATTATATTAGCAAATTTGGGAAGACTAAAAAAGTTTAACAACATTTAAAAAATTAACCGTAGCGACACACTTTAAGAAAACTGCAAACAAATTATAAATAACAAAACATCTTTTTAACTATTAGATAGAAAAAAGTTATGATAAAATGTGGTCATACTCTCATACATTTAACACTAGAAGGATTTATGATTAAATAACAGCAACAACACATTTTTTTAAAAAAAATTGTGAATAAGATACCAATTTTTATTACGAAGGTACAGAGCAAAGTTAAATTTTTTATACATATAACAACCCGAGTGTACAGGGTGGTCCAAATTCGATGCGATTACATGAGTCTCGCTTAGTGTTCGAGATAGATAAACGGTTAAATTACCAAAAATGTGCAGTTTATAAAGACAAACTCAGAGCAGTTTTTAAAAATATTCCATCATTTTCGGTTTTTGAGTTATTAAAAAAAGTGTTTTTTTTTTGTGTCATATTTATAATGTCATATCTCCGTTATTGTTGTATATATGATCATTCCTCAGTGGTCGCGAACGCTAGAAGTAGAATTTAATAGCAAACCTTTATCTAACTACGTAAAACATTTTTTTTACAACTTGCTTCCATACTTCATAGTTAAGAGATAAAAGTGTTAACATTTTCACATTTTTCTTCTTTTTTTATGCACAATTCTCAGGAAGTTGGCGACACTGATTAATTTTTAAACGCCATTCAATTTGTTTTATTTTTTTACCCCAACTTTTTAATTAAACCGCCTCTCCTGTGCTAATAATAGCAAAGCTACCAATACAACGAGGTAAATAACATAATCATTGACCTCTAAACTGATATTCGTGTATACTTATACATATGTATGTACACATAACACTTTAAAAGAAAGTCAAAGTATAATAGACCACCACATAAATTAATAACAGTATAAAGTCTCAAAAAGTTATTAAACGAAGATTTTTCGTGCTCACCGTAACATTCCCGAAGTTATAAAAGTTATCAAGATTACTTTTTCATCTAAAAATGCCCAAGTATATCAACCTATTTTATATTACGTGTGTTTCACGCTCTTCTGAAAGTCTTTGTGTTCCTCGGAAAACGAATTCTTTAGGTGGCCCTTTTATAGTGTTACAAGTATGGGTTCTTAGGTTGTCATTCAGGATGGCATTTTCAGATGAAAATTCGTACTGTTTCATACGAATGGCTGGTTTGATATGGTATTACCATAAATCTGAATAGTAATTGACGTTCGCTGGTTTATGACTTAGTATAAAATCCACTTCCATACAAGATACACCAAAGTTATGTTGACCCTGAAGGTGAATTTTGATTTAATCCTGTGTAGGCTATACATAATGATACCAACCAGCTTATAATAAACAAAAAAGTGAGTCAAAACATGAAGCTGATTGCAACACTGATAATTAGGATGCTTCACCGTTTTTGCTTTAGCTTAAACTTTTGAAACTTAACTATTTAATAAATTTTGTATATTTTAACATAAATATTTGTTGAAAATCATAATTATTTACACGAGGAGTTAATTAAAACGATCTAAAGCTAAAGTGGGTATAGATTTTAACAAAATAAGTTAAAAATCACATAAACCAAGGATCCACCATAAATAAATTGGCCGATTATCAAATTTCCTTTATGAGCCTTAGCTTATTCACCAATTTTCAATTAATCAACCTATGTATTATTGATTTTTGCATATGACTCGCCATGTTGTGTGACTAATATAGGTACCGACTTATTCATAATATGCGTTTATTGTGATTGTGACTCAGTTTGGATTTTAGCTACCTAGTTTCTTTGCGATAAAGGTAATATCCACAGAACAATAGAAAATTATAATTCCTGGAACGTGGAGAAATCCTTATGTTTTCAAGATTATGTTTGTTATAAAAATCCTTATTTTTAGTACACTAAAAACTTATTTTTCGATTTAAAAAATAATACAAATGTATTTATTATTTTGTTGTTTGCATTTATAAAACCAAATGTGTAAATTTTTATAGTTTCTGTATGAATAAATATAAATAATTAAGGCAGCTATTGCCATTGCTCCAATCTACTGGCAAAAAGCAGAAATTTCAAGAACCGATTAATCGAGCGAAGAAACCTATAACCAATTAATCGACAAAAAAGTTCACAGCAACGATAACCGATAATCTTAAAAGGTGGTTGGTAAGCAACCTAGCGAGTAATCGGGAGGTCGTGGGTTTGAATCCCGAGGCCGCCTGTCATTATAGGGGTTTCAGGTGGTTTCCCCTACCTACCACAGGCAAATGCTGTGACAGTACTTCCACCTACCCTCTACCCTTACACACCTTATCCTTGTTCCCTCCACCTTCACTTCGGTGATTAACCGTAGCAGCCAAAACTTGCTGAAGAAAAATAAATCAGATTAACGAAAGGAAAAATTCTTGATACGAACAATATATTTGCAAATTAAGAGTGAGGTTGAGAGAGAGGGAGGGAGAGAGAGAGAAGGAGCCCATGTTCTAAAAGTTTTGGAAACTCCTTTTACAAACATTTGTAGTAATCCATACCATTCATTCCGTATGGTAAAACAATTGAGCATATGATCCAGACATTTACAGAATATTGCAAATTTATAATTTAAAAAACCACATAAGCACTGATTACCAGATATAGTTTCATAGAAACTTTTATCTTGTTTATTAAGCACAATTAGGAGATTTCAACAAGAGGTAGGAATTGAATTGCAGAACATTTTTCATTTGTCAAACTTTTTATTTGACAGCTGTCATCTATATCCTAGTAAAATTTATCATGGAGCAGTACACAAGCGCAGAACGCATGAAAATCGTTGAATTTTATGACAAAAATCCACGCCCTTGCACTAATTAACTTCGAAAAATTTGTGCCTTTTTCCCAGGTAATCGTGTACCGAGTAAAACCGGTATTCGGAACCTAATAAAAAAATTCAAGAGACTGGTTTGCTACAAGATTTAAAGACGCCAAATCGCACTAGGGTTTGCTGTACAATCGCTGCTGGAAGGGCTGTTTTGGTCAATAATCCACAGTCAATTCACGCTCTCAAAGCCAACATCGAAGCCGCTATTGCTGAGATAGAGTCGGATCTTTGCAAAAACTGACCAACAACTTCAAGAAAAAGGTGGCGGTCTGTAAAAAGAGCCGAGGCTGCCATTTGGATGATGTGCTATTCTAACTATACATAATCTAAATGTCTCTACTCCATAACGAAATTTAAAACATTTATATAAAAAAAAACAAATCCTACATCCCTTTATTATTCTCCTTATATACGTGATTTTTTTTGCACCCCGTATAGATTTTGACATCTTAAAGAAGAGCGAAAATCGATAAGCAAGTAAGAAATTTATAAGGTCAATAAAAAATCTGTTTTTTTACCACGCCGTATGTAAAACTATAAAAGAACGAAATACGTCAATCTATAGATTACTGCATGATTTATTCGTTTCTTGAATACCGCTTTGTATGTAGTATCGGAATAACAGATTCCTACACGTGTTGGGAAATGTTAAATTTTTCCCGTCTGTCACCGAAAACAAGCGAAATTCAATATAAAGTTGCAATAAAAGTCAAACAAAGCCATATTCTTATATTGCACAGCTTGTCTTATTGCATTACTGTCAAGTATCTTAACTTAGACGTGAAAATGAGCATATTATAACTTCATTTTAACATTTTACAAGTTTCAAACTGTTCGTGGCATTAAAAAGCGGCAACTTCGCACAAATATAATAACGTCAAAATAAAACTTTGCGCTTTTAAAGCAATAATAATTCTAGCATCAAGCATAATATTGTTTTTATCATTAAAATTAAAATTGGCTTTCAACGAACAGAAAATGAAGGAACCGACATTTACGACTTTCATTTGTTTTTTATATTCGTTGCAAAACAATTTTATATTCCGTTAAAATCCAGAAAACGGTATAATAAGATCAAAAACGAAATAACAAATGCTTAATTTCAACCAAAAAACAAAATATTTAAGGCGTTGTAAAATCTTACAGCCACCATAAATTGAAAATGAAATGGTATTTGTATTTTTTAAGTCATTATCGTGAATACATTATTTAATCGGTTGAAATTTTACTTGATGACCGTCTGGAATAAACTGTAACTTCATCAACACAATTATATTTATAACAGATTGCAATGAAATAAAAGACAAACTTATTTTTTTATAAACACATTTAAAACAACTTTTTTTTAAATTTAAATTCCTACTAAAAGTAGTCGGGGTCGACTAACTATTACATTGGCGTAGTTATGGAGGGACTAGGAGGGCTAAGCTTCCCCCTAAACCTACCAATAACCCCCCCCTGGTTTAGTTGAATGACTCAAGAAAGATTCAATAATTTGTTAATTATCAACATTGAAAGTGAAACCAAAAAAACTTATCCCGAAAAAATTCTTGCTGAGGAAACCGGAACATAAATTTTAACTTAAATAAGTCCACATTTAAACTGTGCTTTTGTTTGTTATAAAAGAACCAGTTTAGTAAGCATTATGTATTAAATTTTCTATGCATTATTTTTTTTCTGTTTTCTTTACTCAAACTTATAATAATCTACCTTTCTTGCAATTAAAATGTGTTCACCACTCAACTAAAAAATATTAGAATTGGACTATATCACATAAAAATAAATAAATATTAAACCAGGGTACAACTAGATATCCTTACTAGTTATTGACTATATTTTTTGTAATTTTTTAAGCGTATGATTTTTAAACCAAATAAATTGTTTTTTAATAATTTGTAATGGTAAATTACAGTTGTTTTGATTTCTGTAATTTTTTCTTTTGTGTTTAACATTTGGTTTTTTATTAAATCTTATACTTATATTTAGGGGTGGGCTATATATTGATATATCGATATAATGATATTCCGATATACCTATCGATATTTCGTGGTATGAACAACAAAAATAAGGGCGAGAAGCTTTTTTTTGTTTACAAGTCTCTTTTTTTAGATTTTTACTAACGTTTTTAGCTTCCTGGCCCTTTTATATCGATATTTCGATAGATGGATATGTTGATATGTCGATATGTCGATATGGATATTTTGATATATCGCACCCCGGCAAGAAAAGTGACACAACTCAAAAAATGCCGATATGAGTTAAGATCAGTATCAAGTCTACTCATTTATTTATGTTTTAACAATTGACAGCAATTTACTCTGACATTTATTGCTACAGAAATTATTGTTTCTATTGTCAAAGTCGGGGCCTACTCCGAGAAAACTAGGAAATTCCTACACAACGCTTATAAGAATAAGTAAAATGTGAATATCACAGAAAATATTCATTTTAGGTATAGGTAAGTATTAAGAAAAGTTGAAGAAAAACAAAAATGCAACAAAATGAACTAATAATATACAGGGTGTTCCATTTAAAAAAATAAAGTTATTGATGTTTGAAAATTGGGAAGTTGGCACATCTATAAGAAACACCCTGTATAATATAAATTAATTTTGATGTATTTAGACTATGACTACACCTTTTGACTTTGTATGTGCAAAATATCATTTGCCAATTATTATTCATAACGTTGTGCTCTTGGCAAGTATTGTACCCTGTTTTTCTGGAAATTCAAAGATTTTTTAAGATAAATTGGCAACGTCGCAAAAAAATGAAAAAAACAAAATACTGTCATATGGAGATTTTCTTGCTGAATTCGATTATGCAAAAATATACTGGGTGTTCAATTTAAAAAAAATACCTTTAGTGACGCCCCACTTTTATGAAACACCCTGTATACTTGAAACTAATTTTAAAACATGCACGTGTAGAAATACTATAAGTTTCATTAAAAAATTTTTTTTATTAAGTTGACATTAAGGGCAATAATGGACTTTATCGCACTAATGGCGCACCCTGTATATTCCCACCGATTACGTCAGGCTAATTAGATCTGCAAAAAAACAGGAAACCCATATAAGGTGACAGAAATGAGTTATGAGGATTTTATAGACTAAAAAAAAATCGCATTACAGATAGGCCCGAATTACAATAAAACACCAAGTAACGAAAACATAAAAACAGGACATATAAAAGTCATTAAAGTGCAAAAGACAGATCCTGATATTCTTTTTGTAAAAACTTCATATGAACAAGAAGAATATATCCAGATCAAAGTCAACAATATTAGTACAAGGCAAAGGAATAGTTCCAAAATAGAATGCCTTCCAGCATATACAAATAAACTGGACATTAGTGACAAAAAGAAAACTGATATACAAGCCCTGATAATGGCAAATCAAATACCCAAATTGTATGAGCCTATTTATGACTCAATGTTCATGTAAATTTCTTACATTTTTTGTTCTTGTTTAATATTTTGTTATTAATTATGTTCATTAAACAGTTTATTGCAACATTTTCTGATTTTTTATTAATTTATAGACCCTATTTAAAAATAATTCAAATCAATTCCCTTATACCAATAATGTGATAACTAACCTAAATAAAGAAAATAAGTGTCATTATAATAAAAAAACAATAATTGACACAAACCGCAACAGTTACTTATCTGATGCTGAAAAAGTCATAAGCTAAAAATAATTTTAATTTGAACTAGAAAAGTGGCATAGGTATTATTACATGAAGGGTCACAACAAGAAACAACGATTTTATTTGAGCAAGAAAAGTGACACAACTCAAAGAGCTTACCTGTATCTACCTCGCAAGGTCAATACAGTGGCAAAAGGTGACTGAGGTGTTTAAAGTATTATTATATAGAGTATAATCCAAATAATGGTCAAAGGATTTATCTTTCACGTTCACAGGCTTTTAACCATTTCAATTCTAAGTTTAATCATTTCGTTTTTTTGTTATACTAAAAAATTACCTTTTTTGAGTTGTGTCACTTTTCTTGCCGGGGTGCGATATATCGATATATCGATATAATTTCGATATCGATATTTTTTGTTCTGAACATTATGTCTGTTAAGCCGGATCCACATCATTAAAAATTTATGTTGTATTTTGTATTTCAAATTCAACAAAAATATTTGCGGCGCAAATTTAAATCTGGTTAAGTATTTTACTACGTAAATAGTTATCTTGTGTGTTGTACGGCCGAATCCGCTTATGCACGTTTGTTTATGCAGAGCGCAACAGTTTGCTGCTAGAGAGCCTGTTGTTATAAAATGGAGTGGAGTTTTCACTTTCTTTGTGCGATGTAAATAATCCGATGTAATTATGAACAATGCACATTTCATTTTTAAAAAATGAGACATGATCAATCACCCAAACACAGGTATTTACGTAGTAAAATGAAACAAAACTACAGATGCACTCAGAATCAAGTCCACATTGACAGGACTGTGCGCCGCAAATCTCTTTGAAGTTGGCTAAAAACCGACAGCACGATGGATAGCGTCCGTTGTTCGTCACGAAATTATTTGTGTGCATTTCTATGCGGCGCACAGTCCACACCAACAAAAATTTCGACGAACACGAGCAAATTTGTGTCAAATACAACGCACAACGCACATTTTTATTGATGTGGATCCAGCTTTAGATATGATTTAATTAGAGGAATTTCTTTGCATTTTACATATTAAGCCACCATGTGGTATCTTGTCGAAGAAAATCAAATAAATAACAAAATTACCTTTACAATAAACGTTTACCAGTTTTTCTATCACAATGCTTCCTTAGTTTTCGCATTTTAAAAGCTAAAGTTACTTTTTTATTTGGTCATTAAACAGATCATTTTTCGAATGTTAACTGTGTATTCTTTTAAAGCGATCCAATTTAAGTATCGCGTATTGTCGACAGCAAATGACTTCCCGTAAAGGCAACTTTGGAAAAGTTGTTAAGAACTAAGCGCGAACCTCATATGGGATTTAATTTTTCACAGGATTGTGATGAAAAGTTGCAATGAGTTTAGATGATAGCGTGTAACTTGGTTTAGTGTGAACGTAATCATAAAAGGTGTACATTTTAATGCTTGTGCAAGTCTTCCTTTTTACATAATAAATTTAAATGCAGTATTAGTTTAATAACTAGTAACATATTGTCTGCCTGGCATCAATTATTTTTATTTTACTTCGGTGTTATTTCATTAACATTTAAATAACTAAGATATGGTCGCATCAGTTGCTAAAATACGTAATACTTCAAAAGGCCAACTTATGAGGATTTCAACTTTGGTAAAACACATTTACGTGACAATATTACGGCCATTACTTGGTTCCTACAAGTCAGTATTTGGGTTTTGTCAATTAACAAACGATTTGTTGATAGATTTGTACATCACAAGAAGAACACACTACCCGTAAAATATGTTCTTAAGGTGGGTACACACGCTAGAGAAAAGTCTCGCAACTCGGGTCTATAGACAGGGTGTTGCTGTGTGAACAGCTCGATAGATCGGTGCCGCTAGATCGACCCTCGGCAAGTTTTGGTCTAGTTAGAGGGTCGTGTGAATACCTAAAATATTTGTCTCGTCACTCGCTCTAAACAGATCCAAACGTTTGGAAATTTATGCTAGACTGCCTATGCGTCCCTTCGTCACGATTTAAAAATCAACTACAGTACTTATAGAAAATTTATACTGATATTGTGCGACGTTTTTCACAAATAACTTTCTATTTTAATTTGAAAAAAGGCAATAAATCAACACTAAAATGTTTAATCGAATAGTAAAAAAACGTAACATTGTCAAATGACAACTTCTAAAATTTTAGTATACCTACATCATTTTAAAATTGTAGCTTGTTCAAACCTCGGTAATAATTGTTCAAATCGAATCGGATCGATATTATTTAGGACAAGTAATTTGGTATTTCCAAGCACGCATTGTTGTACTTGTAAAATTAAAATTTTAGAAACTTATTTTATTTAAAATGATTCCGTTAACAGTAATAAATGCTATTTCCTTTACTATTGAATTGAGCTATAAGCTATAAACAAACAAAGATATATTTAAATGAGGTTCAACCCATTCGTACTGAATGAATATAGTTTCTGTATTCTAGGAAGTCGAATCCTATTGTTTATCACGGATTTTCCGAACATGTGTTTCAGGTACAAAACCCTTTCTATAATACTTTGACCAATCAGAGCTTTATGATAACATTCGTGTAATTATTTGAAATTTAAGATGAACAAAAATTTTAAACAGTGTTTAGATAAATTTTAAAGACAGCAGACTGAGAGTGCGGCATATTTTATATGTGACAAAAAAATTGCATCTTTTTTAAAGTGTATCATAAAATAAATTATTGCTAAGGAGTTCAATTGCCAAATAGGTTTAAGTTTTCCATACCGATTTTAATATTTTTATAGTAGGGTCCGACCTTTCTCAATAATAACATTCCATTTGAACTTGAACTAGCGCAATACATAATGATGAACTTTTTAAATAAATAGTTAAAAAAAAATTTGAGTTGTAATTCTGTGGTATACAATAATTTAATATTATAGTTTGCATAAACCCTATTATAATATAATCGTTTAATTCCCTATAATTTTAAATTCAAAATAATACACGGCACTTTTCTCGAACTGGCATTTCGATAATGAATTGAACAGAGAGCAAATACCGAAGAGAGAGCAAACAGCGCAACACTCGTGTGAACACCCTGGCAAGTAGTTGCAGCTAGGGCTGAGGTGAGGAGTGTCCCGACGTCACGGTCGAAACAAAAATTGCATTACGTGTGAACACGCGCTAGTTCAGTTTAGAGACTTGTGTCGCAACTTTACTCTACCGTGTGTACTTACCATTATAGGAAAAAATTTCAAGGATACAACTACAAATAAAAAATATGACAACAGGAACCCAAAATCTTGGGATAGTTGCGCTTGGGTAGGTAAGAACCGACCACGGATATAATATACAGCCGGTCAGAAATAAAGAAGTTTGTTGTTAAAAATCCTTGCGTTTTTTTGTTTCTTACTCTGTAGTAATTGCTCTAGACCGGTGTACAGTCCTGTGTATTACTTAAAACAACGTTTGAAGGCCCAACCATGTCATATGGACGATAACGAGCAGTGATTAAAAACAATAAACATAAGAGTATTAAGTAGGACTCTTACCCAACAGTGCAAGTCTATGTATAGTGCGTTCCCTCACAATATCATACCAGGGCTGGTATTCTCAACTCCTCCTGTTCAGCGATATCGCTACCGTTGAACGCTAGGGGTGCACAAACCACTGACAATCGTATTCCCAACGTCTCCTCTCGCAGGCGCTCCATTCGCGTTCTACGCGAGTGGGTAGACCCACTCCTCTTGGCAAATACCGCTCGCTTTGCACTCAAATCGTAACCTTTGTGTGTGTTGTGAGTTGTTGTTTTCTTTTATTATGGATGATATTAAATTTATCAATTTAATTGAGGACTTAGAACAGGCTTAAAATGATGTGGCCGAACCTTATAATTTAATATTATTAAATTCATTTACATAGGGTTGCCAGAATATCACTTTAAAGAAACATTTTCTCTTTTTTAATTCTGACATTTCTTTTTCTTTTTTCATGTAAAAATGTTCACTTTTGTTCTCTTTTTCGGTTACCCTTTTTTGAAATGAGAATGTTTAGTGAAGTTCATTTAATATTCGAACTTAAACTTAATGCATACAATTACAAGAATATTTCATGTAATTATTTTTATGATGAGTTTAAAAATAATACACAAAAACATCCTAACATCTATTACTTCAAAAATTAAATTTAATTAAAAAGGAATAAATGTATGAAAAAAATGTTTCTTAAAGAACCAAAAGATTCTAATAAATTAAATAAACGAAAAGTTGCTGGTTTTCAAACAGGTTTATTCGTTGCAAATTTTAAAAAAGATCCGACATGTTTCGCCGATGTTATTTTATCGGCATCCTCAGGGATGTTTTTTTAAAAAGTTGAAAAATGTTGAATTATGTTAAAATTGTTGAACATTTGTGAAAAAATTGAATTATCTGTTGATTTTAAAACAACACAAATGTTCAACAATTTTAACATAATTCAACATTTTTCAACTTTTTAAAAAAACATCCCTGAGCATGCCGATAAAATAACATCGGCGAAACATGTCGGATCTTTTTAAAATTTGCAACGAATAAACCTGTTTGAAAACCAGCAACTTTTCGTTTATTTAACCTATAATCAAACAACAGGAGAAACCAACTTTATCGATTCTAATAAATTTAGGTATTTAATGAATAAATATTTTTTTCTTATTAATAATATGGAAAGGAATCTAAATAACCGATTTTATTGGGGAGAAAGGCTGCTTAATACTAGATATGTTAGTTTATTAGGACGTGATTTCTCCAACCAAAGAAACGAATTTTCAATTATTTATATTATATTTATGAATATATGTAAATAATTTTACTGATATATGTGTAATTAGAAATAATATATAAGAATAATCTATTTTTGCTACAATTGTGCAAATTTTTTCTTAATAAATGTGTTTTTCAGTTAATTCCGCAATGTTCTCTTTTTTGATTTGTATTGTTCTTTTTATACATTCAGGATATCTGGCAACCCTACATTTACACAATTAAATGTCGATGAATTTCGAAAAAAATGTAGACTTTCGAGGGATACTCATTCCAATACATTTTACATACTATTTAAATTTGTAGCAATTACACTCCATTGCTTTTGGGCATCGTTGTATGTAAAATTTTGTGAAAATTTGCCACTTAATAATTAACTATTCTCTCAAGAATTTCTACTTATGCTGGTTTCTGCTGCTCCGTTAATTTCCCCATAATCAATCAAAACAAAAACCACAGAACATTCAAAAACTGGCGGCAAAGTGACAGACCACGCAAAATTCCAATGTTGCAACATCTACCCACTCGCGTCGAAGAATTGCAAAGGCAGGGGTAGATGAGAATACAGAAACGACTCCTCCACTCGCATTGACGACGCTCGCTTTCATGAGCACTGCTGTTCAAAGCGAGCGAGTTGGGAATATCTGTACAGAAGCCTCCCGTGTCCGGAACTTTCTTCGCCAACAATTCTTCGCCCACAATTATTTGCCTCAACAATTCTTCGCCCACAATTCTTCGCCTACACAATTCTTCCGCGCCAAAATTCTTCGCCGCCACAATTCTTCGCCGCCAAAATTCTTTGCCGCTACAATTTTTCGCCGCATACAAGCATATCACAAATTTTGTTTGTAGGTAAATGTGATTGATTTTATTTATAACGTAATTTTTACAAATTATTTTACATTAGATTAGGTCAGGTCAGGTCAGGTTAGGTTAATTTAATTTTCATTTATACTATAATAACATAAACAAGATTATGTAAGAATTTTTAAACAATATTAAAAGAAGAAGTATTAATATACACAAAACAACTTTGGGCTAATGTAAAATAATCTGTAAAAATTACGTTATAAATAAAAACAATCACATTTACAAGCAAAAATTGTGATATGCTTGTATG
Organism: Elmis aenea; assembly: GCA_947652605.1. NCBI lineage: Eukaryota > Metazoa > Arthropoda > Insecta > Coleoptera > Elmidae > Elmis > Elmis aenea. The sequence continues at coordinate 14,340,333 of OX393578.1, forward strand.
CGGCGAAAAATTGTAGCAGCAAAGAATTGTGGCGGCGGAGAATTGTGGCGGCGAAGAATTGTGGCGGCAAAGAATTGTGACGGCGAAGAATTGTGGCTGCGAAGAATTGTGGGCGAAGAAATGTGGGCGAAGAATTGTGGACGAAGAATTGTAGGCGAAGAATTGTGGGCGAATTTTGATTTTATCTCTGACGTTTTCACGGCCAACACGGTCGCCAAAATAACATTTATTTTTCAATTTCTCAATTTTGGCACGGATAACTCTGCAAAACATTTATTTTCGAAGTTCTTGAGCAATAAACACAGTCTTGATCAGATTCTAGCGACAACATATCGTAACCCTCCCTTGATAGTAGGAATATAAACTTAACATATGCATATTCTGTCTAATTTTTGGAATATCCTAAGCAAGATAATATGTACAATGATTTCGAAATTAAAAAACTTAAAATATTCTCTAGGTTTTACAGCAAAACAAATATGGTGTAGTAATTGAAATGAGAGAGTTGATTATAAACTTTAAGTCATAACGTAAAATCAAATAAAATTAACTCGGTTATCTTCGGTTTTAAATTAAATTCATGAATGCTTTTAATAAATCTTTAGTGCATACCCAAAGTTTGAATTCAATTTATCGTAACACTGAATTGGTTTTCTTTGTGATACCCGTGAAAGACGAAAACAATTTTTGTTGGTTTTCTCCTCAGTATCTTAATTAAAAACTCAAATATTGTCTTTGACACACTTCAAATTACTAACAACGAAACTTAATTTGTATGAAGCGATTGACATCGCCGAGGAAAATTAATGGCGCATCTTTCGAAGTTTCTGGAGTTTCGTGCCGCTTTATTTAGGAACAATAGCGACAACTAAGATAACAATGTTTTTGCTAAATGGAAAATGACTAACAAATCTACGAATTTGTATTCTATTACATGAATCTTTTGTTGAGATGTTTAAATTAAAGTTGAAGTTGTAAAATATGTATTTTGTTCCGGGTTCATTTAATATAATTAAAATATAGCAAAACGTAAAGCGTGCCATGATTTTTAAACGGCTTTACTAATAAAATATACAGTGTGTCCAAAAGTAATGGAATATGCTATATATCTCACAATCAGTAAATATCTACTTAGGGGGAAAATTTTTTGAATAAAAATTTGGTACTAGTTTTTTTTACCATAATACAACATTTAAATATATTTTTTTCGAATAACAAACGTGCAATGAAAAGCAATTGAATGTATTTAAATGGCAAGGTACCCCTATATTATACTCATTTAATAGAGAATTTTTGTCTTTTTTCAATTATGGGGTCACCTTAAAAATTAAGTGTATGCTAAGACAGTGGTTCTTAACCTTTTAGTAGTCACGGCCCCCTAAATACCCTTAAATATTTTCGCGGCCCCGTAGTTTGTAGTAACAAAAATATTACGATTTATTTAAGTTATCTCTCGGTTGGTTCGAGTAAAATAAGGAACAAAAAATATTTTTTTAAAAGATTTCAATATTTTAAAAAGTAAAAACGTTTTACAAATTTTTGGCGGGCCCCCTTAAAATCATTTACGACCCCCCAGGGGGCCGCGGCCCCCCGGTTAAGAATCACTGTGCTAAGAGACCGGAGATTATCGAAAATTTAAAAGATCGTATAAAAGAAAACACCTGAAATGGTTGGGAATGTTATAAACGGGTTTAAAAACCGAGTTTATCATTGCCAAGCTGTAAATGGTTCACAGTTTGAACACTTATTGTAGATTTCGTCAAAAAAATTTAGTTCTTATGATGTTTTTGCTAGAAATAAATACTAAACAATTAAAACAATTTTTGCGTTTTTCTCAAAAAGTTGCTTAAGTAAGGGTACTAAAGTTTTGCATCATCGAAAAGAGAAAAAAATTCTTTATCAAATGAGTATAATATAGGGGTACCTTGCCTATTAAAAAAATTTAATTATTTTTCATTGCGCTTTTGTTATTCGACAAAAAAAAAATTAAATTTTGCCTTATGATGGAAAACTAAGTACCAAACAACTTTTATTCAAAATATTTTTCCCTAAACTAGATATTTACTGAGATATATAGCATACTCCATTACTTTAGGACACACTGTATGTGTTGGTAATGTTTAATTTAGAACCATAGCTTCTTTAAAAGCCTTAAACGTTGTGCATTATAAGAATGTTCTTTGAAGACTAGTTTAATTGCAGGATTTATTTTGTGATTAAATATATTCTAATAATTTTAACAAAAGTTTAATGAATTTAGTATTCATTAAAAATGTTGTTTTTAATTTACAGAAATATTAAAGTTTTACATAGTTGTAGCTCTTGCGTAACAGATCTCTCTGTTATGTTGTTTAAGACTTGTTTTTATATTTTCTGTTATAAATTCGATGTAAAAAGAATAAGCAATTATTTAAAATAAATTTATGTTATTACCACTGTTTTGTTATTGGGGTGATTTAATGCTGGTTTACTTAATTATAAAACCATAGCTTATCATAAAAGCACATAATGTTTCTCTTAATGAAGTTCCTGTCAGAGTATTTTGGTTTCCTATAAATTTTATTTTAAACTGTAACTGTGAATTTTTTTCTGCTTGAAAATCAGTTATGAAATTTAAAAACTGATTTAGTGTCTTTAAACTGTAAAACGAAACAGTCATTTAACACTACACATTTAATATATTTAAAAATAATACTTAAATCCATTTATTACTACTCTTTGTAAGGTAAATCATAGCTTGACAAAAAATCACTAAAAAATCACTTATACAGGGTGTTTCTTAAATGTTGAATAAAAAAATCGGGAGGTGATTTCTTATCGAAAATTAAGGGGGTTCTTTTATATAAAATTTTTCCTTAGACGTCTCCTTTCGGAGTTACACCCCTAAGGAGGAGCGGTAAAATTAGGTTTTTATTTATCTTCTCAAATTTGGATAAATGCAGGAGAATGATATTTGGTAGATGTTTTATACTTTTTTAAAGGTTCCCATAGCAATATTTTCAATCATCTCCCACCTTCACAGGGGGTTGAAAAGTGCGACTCCTATTGGCCTTTTTTAACAGAACTTTTTAGTGAGTTGAAATTTTGCAATTTAAACATATTCTTTTAAAGCTTAATTTATTTGGGAACTTTTTTTATTCTTTAGGTTTTCTCGTAAAACCTACCGTTTTTGAGTATAAAATAAAATAAGTAAACATGCACCATTAAATATTCCAATATAAAACGATTCATTTTAGTGGTAACCAAGGTTTGTTGATGTTTTTTCGCAATATTTAAGAAACACCCTTTATAAGGGGTTCCCAACCTATTTCTTGCATTAAACCCCTACCCCTACAAAATATATTCTTTTTAATCAACCCTCTTTGAATTTTCAATTTATTTTCAGTGTAAAGTTTTGATGTCCTTAATGCAATAAACAGCCTTCATCAAATTCTAGTGACAAGGTATCGTGGCCTTCCCTTGTAAGATAGTAGCATGTAAATAATAAGTTGATTAAGAATGTGCTTACCAAGAGACAATAATCTAAAAGTGGTGCAACATATTCTTTGAACAGCGTTTCTAGGTAGAGTTAAAGATTTTTTATTTAAAATAAGAAAAACAGCAGGGATGGTTGGGTCACAGTTGTATCATGAAAGAAGAACGGCCTATGAAGCAAGATCACAGGGAAAAAACAAAAGAAGTAGACCGAGAAAAACCTAGCAAGACGAAGCAGCAACATATAGAAACACCAAATGGAAAGACATAAAAAAAGCTAGCACAAGACAGAAAAAGATGGGAAAAGGTTAGCACAACACAATTCAACAGTCCTACACCTAACAGTAGAAGGACTCATGACTAAATAAATAATAAATTTATATAAAAATATTAGTGCGACAATATTTATAAGTGTTGCTAGTTTTTTTATTTCTCATTTATTTTCTTTTAAAAAGAATAGATCACACACGTCTTTATATTAAAAATTCTAATAAATGTCGACAGTCATTCGCTTTTATGAGCTAAAGGAGAGTTAGGGAGTACGGATGATCAATCCCTTACTATAAAAGTAAGGAAACCACATAAGAATATCTTAACATTTTATCGCTGGCTCTAGATTTTCACTCATTGCTCCCTGAAATATAGAGGTCAGATTTTGGCGATGCAGCATATTGGGAAAAAATGTCTATTCAAATGAAAACATTATCTTTTTCACGCTTCACTTATTAAACCGTTATGTAAAGCTGCATAAGCCATGCAATGTAATTATTGATATTCATACACATTTGTGGTCGGTAATGTTAGTTTAAAGTACAGGGAAGCGGTAAGATGTGTTTAATATGCTCGAAAGTTTGTAGTTAATCGAAAGATAATGTGGCGGGATGTAAAACAATCCTAGTAAAAGTTACCCGTGTGGTTACTAGAGACTGTACCAGCACAATGTTAATTTGTACACATTAACATGCAATTAAAACATGAACCGATTATATTTACTACAATGTTAAACACACCTTAACTTCAAAGTTGTTAAAATTATTGAATTATTGCATTCTGTTGAATAAAAAAAAAATCAGTAGACAACTTTTAGAAAGAAGCAACAAGTGGTCATTTTGATTTTGTGTTTAGTGGAAATGTTTTGAATGACGTAAGACCAACTACCTACAAACGTACATATTTCACCGATTAAATGACTAATTAAAAGAAATTATTAACCTAGCAGAAAATATGTTGAAGTTACTTTGAACTTTAAATGAATGTTTGATTTAGACATTGACTTAAACGTCGTTATACTGATATGTTCACTTTACAAAAGTTGCGAATATTATTTTATTAAGGCTTTGCAGTAACTGAAAATTACTAATAGTTTGTTACATACCAATAATTATCAATAATGTAATACAAATGCAAATATCACACTTACGAGAAACAAATAATATTTCTGTTTTAATAACAGAACTACTAAACGGCTTCCCAAAAATGTATACTTAAGAGTCAGGTTCAATATTTTGAATAACAAGTGATTTTTTAGTACCATAAAATCAGGCAAAGTTGACCAATTTTACATTTGCCTTGTAACAATTTTACGGTAACGTTTTTATCGTGGTATCATGGGATACTAATCCTAATTTTAATTACAGCATCCGCAACTATCATTATTTAAACTCATTATCTTATTATAAAAATAAAATGTGTCTTTGGTCAGCTTTATTTCAAATGGTGTTGGGTTGACCAATTATGTGTTCTGCTTTATAAAAGCATTATACATCTAAATCAGTGTTTACCAAAGTGTGGTTTGAACAAGTGATTCAAAGTTTTTCTTTTATATACTTTAGCATTTTTTAAATGTTTAAGACCGTTCATTAAAAGTTAATACAACATGCGAAACAAGGTCTATCTTCGGCCGAGAAGGATACTCAATTAACGTGATGCCAATCCTTAGTGTTTCAAGTTTTTTTATTGCAATTAATCGTTCTACGTTATACATTTTTTTTTTAAATATACCGGGGCAACTTCAGACCATCCCGGATTGTTTCACCAAATTGAATTATCCGGGATGGCGTGAAATTGCCTCGGAGTTTAGTTTTTTAAATAAGAAAACGGTAGTTCAAAACAAAAATTTCCTTAAAGCCCAAAAAAGTACAATCTAAGACAAATTTAGCAAATTTGTGCTTCCAAAGTCCGGGGCAAATTCACGGACCTACCTAGGCAAGTAAAACTAAACTCTTAAGGTTACGAGATGGTTGTAAAGTTGTTAAACACTGACAAAAAACTGAATAAAACGTTAACACTTTTATGTCCATTTTTTAAATAAAAAACCCCACAGATTAAACTTTATATTTTAACTATAGAGACAATATGAATAATTAAATTTTATTTTTTATTTTTAATGTTAAACTTTATTGATTCGTTAAAAGTTAAACCAAGTTATAAACGTAATAAAATTCAATTTACGCAGGTCATAGCACACTTAACGTAAAATTTAATTTTTTGTCCAAATATTATTTGAAATTTTAAAAATTTACTAAAATGGTGCAGTTGAATTCAAAATTGCTCCCTCTTTCCAAAAATGTAAAAATATACAGGATGTTGCCTTTGAAACAACAAAGTTGTTTCCGGCGAAACCGGAAGTGAAAGAAAAGTGTACATATGTTCAGAAAATCCGGATTTTTGCACAAACCACTTTTTTAAAATTTCGTCTTAAATAAAAACTAAAGAAAAAAAGGGGGTGAGCCTGACTTTAGTGAAACCCGGTATACCGGGTGTAAATGAGGTGTGATACACCCCCTTGTTTTTCTTTAGTTTTGATTTTAGATAAATGAAAATTTAGACATACGATATGTGCAAAAAACCGGGCTTTTTGAGCCGTTGCACACATTTGTTTCACTTCCGGTTTCGCCGGAAATGACCTCAACTTTGTTATTTTAAATGGAACACCCTGTATATTTTTACATTTTTGGAATGAGGAAGCGATTTTGGATACAACTGCACTATTTTGGTTAATTTTTATAACCTCAAAATTTTTTTAAAACAAAATTTAATTTTGGGTTAAGGGTGCCGTGACCTGCACAAATTGATTTTTATTATGTCAACAATTGTCCAAAAAACGTTTTTGTAAATTTTAAATGACATTTAGGTTACTTTAATCGGCTTTGAAGGTTGCGGAATAGGTTTTTTGACGAAAAGTCGATTTTTTTAAAGGAACCATGCTGGTACTAGCGGTTATTTAAATGGAGCATCTTTTAACGAATCCACCAATACCAATAACTTGTATTTTTATTAAGAATCTACTTCAAAAATTTCAAATTATTGTGAAAATTTATTAAGAGATCCTGTTAATCGCAGTACACTGTGCATAACTAAAACAAAACAAATGATCGTTGTTTTATGTTTAACTACTATAGTCATTTAATTAAAAAGTCTAAAAATGTTGGTACTTATTTTTATATAATTAGATTACTGCGATTAAAAAGATCTCTTAATAAATTTTCACAATAATTTGAAATTTTTGAAGTAGATTCTTAATAAAAATACTAGTTATTGGTATCGATAGATTCGTTAGAAGATGCTTGATTTAAATAACCGCTAGTACCAGCATGGTTCCATTTAAAAAAATTGACTTTTTGTCAAAAAACCGATTCCGCAACCTTCAAAGCCGATTAAAGTAACCTAAATATCGTTTAAAATTTACAAAAACGTTTTTTGGACAATTGTTGACATAATAAAAATCAATTTGTGCAGGTCACGGCACTCTTAATAAAAAACTAAATTTTGTATTAAAAAAAATTTGAGGTTATAAAAATTAACGAAAATAGTGCAGTTGTATCAAAAATCACTTCCTCTTTCCAAAAATATAAAAATATACAGTGTGTTCCATTTAAAATAACAAAGTTGGGGTCATTTCCGGCGAAACCGGAAGTGAAACAAATGTGTGCAACGACTCAAAAAGCCCGGTTTTTTGCACATATCATATGTCTAAAATTTCATTTATTTAAAATCAAAACTAAAGAAAAAAAAGGGGGTGTACCACACTTCATTTACACCCGGTATGTGTTTATTTCAATGGCGTATTGCTTAACTATAAAATTAGGGAATTAATTTTTGCACCCAAAATATCACACAAAAGATAATTGGCAATAACAAAGAAATCATAAAAAAATTATAAAGAAAATAATATTTATGTTATCGTAAATCAAATTAATTTTTTTTTTTTGTCAGCATCACCTTAATGATTAACTTTCCCTTAGTTCACGGTAATTTAATATTTTTTATTTCATTGTCCATAAAGTCTTAATCAGCATAATGTTGTAAATAAAAATACTACACGCAAATGAAAAAATTCTATTTTATTCTAAACTTACATCACTTATTTGATATACGTAACATAACAAGAGTTGTAGGAAACATATTACGCATGAGTGCGTAATTGCTTTACAACTCAAGTTTTGTACTATACTTTTTCTACGACCACATAATATCGCTAATAGTAAACACACTTGTACGTACGCTGTTAATCGTCAATTTTGACGGGAATCTACAGTGATAACTTTTACAAAAATGTACTTTTTGCTTATCGTGCGTAAGGACCCTCTATGCATTCAGGTTGTACAGTAATAGCCATTTGACGAAGTGGTCGTAAAAAAATTATTTGAAGTGGTTCATTTATTATAAATAAGCCTGCCTAACTGAAAATCACTTATCAAAAATAAATAAGGCTGCTGTTTTAAAAAAAAAAACAAAAGTTTTTTTGAAACTGTTGTTGCAATCCAATAAAAGGTTCTTAAAAAAATAATATTTAAGCTTATTTATGTTGTCTATTATGTTACCACTGCGTTTGAGGAAAATATTTGATTTAAGGTATGAAGTATACCATTGTGTGACCAAATGAAATTGCACAGAGAATAATTATTAGAGTGACAGTAATAATATAATAGAGACAGTGGGTATGTCTATATGTATGTATCTATATAGATAATGCATATTTAATTGCAATCGCTCTCAAAGCATCCAGTTTTAGAACTATCACTAATCTAACTAGGGCCGGGTTTCCTTTTAGTTGATGAGGGTTAATATAGTTATTTTAAATAACATTACTAGTTAAATTATTTAGGGTGGCCTAGTTGAAAGTGACACCCGGTACCTCCCCGGCATAAGAACAGCAATTTATCTCAATAAATTGAAGTGGTAGTGTAAACCTAGTCACCATTAGTCTGAACAGTTCATAACTTTAAACTACTCAGTTTTAAGTGTCAATAACAGTACTTCGGAATGGAGCGCCATTGGCGTTTTTATCTAAAATTGCCCATAAAGCAACGCTATAGCAGCCAGTTTAATCTTTTTAAAACGTCCTCACAACGTCAATCAAACTGGCGAGGGTTCGCAAGGGTCAATAAAACGCACTTCTAAATTATTTACATAAAAAGCGTGGTACTAGAAAAAGTATACAAAAAAAATCAACACAAAGTTTTACATTTTTATTTTGTATTTTGTTACGGACTGAAAGGAAAATACTATCCTGCGGTTCTTTCCTTCTTTGACGAACTGCTGCGACCAATATTGTTTACTCGTCGCGTTTACCTTACAAACACTTCGTCTACAAAGGCTATGTACTATGTAAATTACGAAGAAAACGGGGACGTGCTCTATAGTATTGTAAAATTTTAAGACGCCGAAGTTTTTGTCTTTAGGTTTACTGTTTGAGAAAACTGTTAAGCCGCTGAGCACAAATAAGAAATGAAAATAATAATCTTCAATTCCATTTAACATTCTTCTCATAGGTAGGTAAATTTTACTTAAATAAATCGAAATATATTAAATCAATTAATTTTGATGTCTAATTTTTTTAAGCTGTTTAATAATCTCATCTCCTTGGTGTTTCTGTTACACAGAGTGTGTCTAAATTAGTGAGTAATTTTCTTGTACAATTCTAGATCGAAAAATATCATACAAACACTTAGACCAAAGAGTAGGTATTTAGCCATTGGAAGATCAATTAGGAATGAAATCAGAAAAATCACATTAGGTACTATTGTTAATATCTGACAATCATAGGCAAGAACATGTTTGCAAAACAGTTGTTCTTTAATTTAAAAACTAACATAAATTTCATTTTTGTGTGTGTTATTGTAACAAAATTTCATATACTTCATATACCTATACCTACCGGGTGATTCAGTTTGACTGTCGCACACCTATAACATTTTAATTATTGAAAATAACCCCAGCAAACCTTATATATTTGGAAACGGCGACAAAATTCTCTATTATATGATGTGCATTTTTTATCTCCACGATGACGTATGTCAAATCCGCGATAGGCAACTGTTTTTTTTTAAATTACATAGTATAAATTTTGTTGTTGATTCGGATAGAGAATTTAATTCTGAATCCAACCATGTATTAAAAAAATATGCATACATAAGAAAATTTTCGACAAAAATCAGTTCAAAGTTTATTCAAATTATAGCAGTCTATTTAACATAACAAAAAACGATCAAATCTTAAAAATTATACTATAACTATCAATGGAAATGTAATTAAAATTAATTTTTGTGCGATCGTACTAGAAACAGCTGTTTGACGGACGCGTTAGCAACCATAAAGTACTGCATTACCGGCCCCATCCTTAGCAACGGCCGTAAAAGTTACTTTTCAGGCCGTTACCCTTAGCAACGGCCGAAAAAATAACTTTTACGGCCGTTGCTAAGGAGAGGGCCGGTAATGCAGTACATACGCCGTCATCTGTCAGTGACAGAATATCACGTAGTTTCTAACCTAAAATTTTGAAAATAACTAAAAATTTAAATTGTTTTTAATTCGATCGCACAAAAAATGTAATATGCACCTCGGCCAAAACGTACTTTTTCGGCCTTGCCTGTTTGCTGGCCTCGACTAAACCAGACGCGGCCGAAAAAGTTACACTTTTTGGCCTTGATACATAAATAACTATTTTAATAAAAATAAAAAACAAATAATAAAGTTATGTATTTATTGTAATTTTGACAAATCATAGATTATCAACATCGTATGTCATATTTTTAGGCTGTCAAAAATGACGTGATCATTACACGAGTTTCACGTTGTCAAATTCAATGTATATTAGCTGTCTATGGTCCAATCGCCGAATTAGAAAGAGAGGATGGATATCTGTACCGTTTTATATATTACACTAAATTGCAAACATTAGCAATAAAGTTATTTGTGCTCAACAGAAACTGTGACTTTAATTTTGTTACAGCTACGTTAAGTACTTTATTATTTGTCCTACTAAGATCCGACTAACATTTTTGTAAAAATATTTTCGACTTAATGCTGTACCAAGAAATTTATATACACCCTGTACCTTCGTGCTTTGTAAATAAGATATGTCGTGCAAGTCATATATGCTTAATTGTATGATGTTGGTAAAAAAACTTTCGTCTTCCGATAACTTTCAAATGTTGAAGTTATGCAGAGATTTTGACCCATTTTATATTTTGATTAAAATTTATCCTAGCGTCTAACGGCAAAAGTATGCGCGTCACGTGGGTATTCAGTATGCAGTAGTATTTAAATCTTGAAAGACTTTTTTTATCAGATGAATAAGGAAAACATTCTGGGTTAGGTTTAGAGAAGTATGAGCTAAACCGGAAGCCTACGGCTGTAACGATACGCCTTCTCGGAGTAGCAGATCCAGATTATGAACTTCCTCTCGCTCGCTAGGAGACTCGGCTATTATATAATATGGTAGGTGGCTGATAGCAGGGGAAGTCCCGGTCCTGACGTGAAAGGAACTGCACTCCGCATTACTCTAGTGACAAATGACTACGCTCTAACAATGGCAATCCCTCTCGCTTCTGCATATCAACCAGTTATATCCGTCTTTATTTTTCTCTTATTCAATATGATTTATATTATAGCATTACCGAAAAATTTAAATTAGGAGCGTTTTTCACCAAAAGGTATGTTTATTTAGTACTTGAAAAGTTACTCAGTGTGCTAGTTCAGGGCAATTTGCAACAAAAAATTGATTAATCAAAGTGAAGAACCCGAAACGGAACAGAATTGGAAAAGATAAACACAACTGCGAATTTATGAATTTTGAAAACAGAAAAAAAATCTAGTAGAAAAAATACCGGTTGATGTCGATTTTGGTATATTTTTATTAAGAGTTAATTATTTTAAACAGATTAAAGAAACTGTTAGAGGCATAAATTGTCCCTTTATACTTAAATTACAGCTTCAAATTAATTGTTTTTTTAATGTCAAAGAACCAATATTGGTTTGTCTAAGTGTTAAATAACATTTTATAAGGTGGTTCTTTTGTGTCTTCATCCCATTATCTGGAAAAATGCATGGTTGTCACCTCTCCGGTGTCAGCCCGAAAACTCCGGTTTTTACTATACATTTCCGGGTTCCGATTTAATGAGAAAAATCTCCGGGTTGAATTATAATTTGAGTTTTTTTTTTTTGTTGTCAATGTCAAAACTCTAATAAATTATAAATACTTAAGTTAAAATAAAGTTTTCTTTAATAGCTCCCAATATGTTTTCGCTAAATAAAATGTGTTGTGATTTGATAATTCCGCCTTTAACTCTCTAAGGTTAAAAAAGTTACAACTCTAAATTTGGCGAAGGACAGCTATTGGACGTTTTTTGTGTATAGATATGAGAGAAAAATAAACAATTTTTTGTTTAAGAGAGCAACATTAGTTTACCAAAGGACTTTACATTATTTAGAAAAATTTTAGTAATATAATACAACAATTTATAGCCAACGAAATTTTGAATATAAAAACTTGGAAGCAAAGATAATTTTAAGAACGAAAACATAATGAGACCTGCAGATTAGTTGAACCCATCAATAAACAGTGATATGTTATAAGATAAGATACTATTGGTAAAAAAAATAACAAATTAAAATCTAACAAACAGTGAAAAATAGTTTAAGCAATTTTAATAATCATTTCGATGATATACAAATAGTAGAGTTATTAAAAATATTGTAACATATACAGGGTGTTTCAGACCAGCCGTACCAGCACTTTTATTCGAAAATGCGACGTCTGACAAAGATGGGGGGGGAAAAATATCACAAAATTGCATATGTAGAATTGATTGACGCTATAGCGGTTTTCGTGATTAAACCGGAAGTGACCAAATCCGGAAGCAACTTTTAAAACTTAAATAGAATCATCCAGTTTTTATTGCATAATTAGAAAGATATTTGATAAAATACCACTTTTTACTCAAAACATTTTTTGATTTTCAGTATAGTTTGTAATACATTGGACATAAATCTTAACAACATTTAAAACCCTGTTCACGTGTAACTGAGTTCTGGACACCTCTATTTTTCTTCAGTTTTGTATTTATTTAAATGAAGTATTAGACATTTGAAATGTGTAAAAAACCGGATTATTAAAACATATGCAAACTTTTTTTCACTTCCAGTTTCGCCGGAAATGACCGTAAGTTTGTTATTTCAAATGGAACATCCTGTAAATTTTTATATTATTGGAAATAGAAAGTAATTTTAAAAACAACTGCACTATTTTTATTAATGTACCACTACCATTCTGTTAAAAAAAAAAGTTCGCACTTAATAAAAAAAATTATTTTCGGCCAAAAATTATTCGAGGTTATAAGCATTATACAAAGAGTGCAGTTGTATTCAAATTGTTTCCTATTTCCAAAAATATAAAAATATACAGGGTGTTCTACATGAAATAGCAAACAGGGTCATTTCCGGCGAAACCGGAAATGAAACAATAGTCTACTTATGTTCGAATAATCGGGTTTTTTTACACATATCATATGTCTTAACATTTCATTTAATTAAAAACAAAAGTCTTTAACATCTAGAGTCGTATGACTTAACAATAAACTTTTTTCATCTTAATATCAGTCTTAGGCCGTGCACCAACTTTTATCAAGTATAAAATTTTCTGAGAATCGATAAAAAACATTTTTTTTATTCGTTACATACTTTTTGAATGACGCTGTAGAAAACGTTTATTTAAAAAAAATTATTAAGAATGCTTAGGAAAACAATAAAGACCTTAATGTGAAATGAGAGGTACATAAATAAGGGGTATGACCGGTGGTCGATAGACATACCACTTACAAGTTTTTACGTCAAGTAGTAGCAAAAAACAGATACATGTGTGTAACAACATTTCTTAGGTCTACTGAGACACCTTGGCGTGCAATACAAACTGCTAAAGTTGGCCGACACTAAGTGGTTGAATTATTTATCCTGCAGAGATTTAAAAAAAAAAACAATTGGTGTCATTAAAAATATTGGTGGATTTTTGAGTCAACTTTTATATTTGTCATACGTTACAACTTCTAAAAAAAATATTAAGAGTAGAATTGAATTAATTCAAATAATTTCTATCGTTTAAAATACAATTGCTATTGTCACCACATACAATGTACGCAATTTATTTTAAGTCGTTGTATCGAAAATTGTCTCTCGAGTTCAGTTTATTCAGTGTAAGTTTAATGCATGGATGCTCAGATATAAACGTGTATTTGTTTCGTGTAAGAGTTTTTAAAGTTTCGTAAACTCACGTCAACAATCATTAATTCCGTACTTAAGGCTTGAAGTAAACGTGTCAACGCGACTCACGATATGAAAATTTTATATTTTCCCAAGGTAGACAAAATAACTACGTTATCGTAATAATGCAGTGATGTGCTCGAAGAATTTCTACGGTAATTTCGTCTTTGTTATTAAATTATCTGGCAACTTTTCCCTACTGAACTTCACTTTATCTGCGTTTTCCACTTCACTGGAATCGGGTCGGGTGCCTTCGTTCTTTCAGAGCTGTTTCCACTTCCAGGTGAACCCAGTCAGGATGAGATTAGAATGGAATAATAGGCTTTTATTTGTTAAAATTTGGATTATGAATTGTAATTTTATTCACTTGCTCGTTCTACAACCTTAAGAACCGTCTTTAACCGCATATTAATTAGTTAATCATTTATATAATAAAAAGCTGTGTCAAGTTTAAATCACGCAGATACATACACTTTAATATAATTTACACGTTTATCAAGAAGTAGCAAGGACAATAGGTAATTACTATATTAAGACTTTTACTTTTAATTTGCGATTAAGTTCGTTCAATTTTATAATAACCAAAATTTGAATACATGAATAACATCATAATTTTCTATTTATTGATGCAATTTGTTATAACATGACACAAGTATTATTTAATAATAAATTCACTACATATGTGTTGCAAATGTAAGTCAAATATTGTATAAATTGGAAAGTAGATAAGTTAGATACCTATATAAAATATTTAAATTTAAATTTAAAAAATCACTTCGTTAAGAAAATCTTAACTAGTTTCTAGACTCTTCGTGAGAAAAGTCAGTTTTAATTTCTGTAAACTTTTTATATAGTAACAAAATTGATCTAAAACTAAATAAGTCAAATGAAACCTTTATTACTATTATTTAAAGGTCGCTTTTAATTCTTCTTTTTACACATAAATGTTAGTTTTTCACATTACTAACAATACCCTAATATTTTTTTAATTATACAGGGTGAACGAAAGTCGAACGTTTTACGGGGTATTTAGGTTACCGTAATAGTTAGCGAAGATCTGATATCGGTCCTTTGGGCTGTTTTTTTTTTTGAAAAACTATTTTTATATCGCTTTTCATTTTGGCACTACAGATAAAAACCGAAAATTCATTGTTTTCTTAAATTTACTATAACTTTTTTATTTATTGAAATAGAACTACACATTCGATTTTGGTCCACCCTGTATATCTTTTCTTTATTTAATACCTCGACGTTATCAATATCTAACAAACATTTTAAGTTGGACTAATGTTCTGCAGTGCTAATTTATTTGCTTGGCTCTTTGTTCCTATACACGAGTTTTGACTTTTTTGCTTTGTCCTGTATAATATATAACACATGTACAATCATTTTCGTAATTCCTTCGCATTCGTTAAACTTTTTTAACACTTTTTAAAAAGTATATCTACATTTAATTCTAAGTTAACATGTTTCTATGTTACATTTTTGGTGACCATGATCGTTGCTAAGACAACAGTAGCTGTAAATAATAAATACGAAAATAGTTTCTTGATAAAGAGACGAAAGTCTAGAAACTGGTGTAGATTTTGTCGTAAAATTTTAATTAGAAATAAGATAAGTGATTGTTTAAATTAAACTTAGTAATAAATACTACCTCCTCATTTTTTTAATTATTATAACTGTCACAAAATGAAAATTATACTCAAGAAATTAACATATATCTTGCTTTGTGGGGGGTACAAAAATTTAAATGAATCAGGTACTATTAATATTATTTTAAACCAATTTATATTGCTGTTAACTACACTCATGATAAAAAGGTACCTAACTAAATATCCACTTGCATTTTTGCATGTAACTTTGTTACCATGCAACCGACTTATCTGGTTGTAACTAAGCAAAAGATTTGACGTTTTGTCAGTTATTATTTGAAGGTTATAATTTATTCGTGCAGTTATCGTACCGAATTACACTCGAGCTTTGTTTTTATCCTGGACAAACTTGCTTTTACTAAACTCAAGTTTAGTTGCTATTAGGCAAATCTTGACTCGACAACTGTCAAAGATAAAACAACGAGTCCGTAGGACTCGTTGTTTTATCAGACAGTTTTGTCTCGTCGATTTTCCTAGCAACCAAACTTTCGTAGCAACGCAACTTTGTCCGGCTATAAAAAAAGCTCTAGTGTAATTACCCCCGATAATATATAATAATGCAGTTTTATTCTGTATTTTTATAAAGTAAGGATTTGTTGTAGAACATTTTACCATTATTTCAGGTAAATATTAGAATTCCTGTAAGTATCAAAAGAAAATCTCATACAGTTTTAATCACTTTACCAAATGCAAACTTTCTTATCCTTTTAGACCCTATACTTCACTGTTCTTTTAATTTATTTTCAAAAAAACATTGCTGTTTACTTACAATAAAATTATTGCATATTTGAACGAAAATTGAATTTGACTGTAACTGTTTTATTTAACCCCTTCCCGATATTTTATTTGGGCACTTTAATGTAAAAATCAAAGTATTTTTCGTCAAACATGCCATCATCTGTTGCAAAGTTCCTTTCTGAGAAAAAGCTATGTGTATGTAATTTTTAGTTGCTGTTCTACAGGTTACATCAAATTACGTAAAGCTATTTATGATGCAAGCAGTTAATACAAAACCAAAACCACCCTTCTTACAGCAGGTTTTTGTACGATCCAATGTACTATCAGGATTTTGGGCAGTATCGATATCGCGTTCCATCACAATCCCTGATAGTTCACCGGACGGTTAGTCGGCTGTTCCAGCTGTTATAAAATTAAAACAAGAAAGAACTGGTGTACAGTCAAAACAGTACGTGAACGAAGGTATGTACTAGCGCTTGGATTTTTACACGCATGCGCTGTTCACATCTAACGTGAGCTCTGGTAGCTATGCATCGCCCTCCCAATCCCATTTAGTACTGGATTCTTGAGGTGTTTAGCCTTGTGATGCGCTTATTTCTATGAACCCAATAGACGCAAACGTCATTAATTTACAGTTAGGCCAGTCTTAGAAGCGCTCCAACAACGGCTAATACATTATTTAGTCCTTAGTTGACGCATGTGCATAATACAGTTCATGTATCAGTACATGGATTAGTAAATTTGGGTCTGCTTAAACAAACCTAAAGTAAAAAAGTCACATATTATTAAACAAAACACACCGTTTAAAATAAATGCATTTACAAAAATCAAAAGTTTATTATTACAAAATGAATGTAAAAATCTGTCTTACATATGTTTTATTGAGGAGCATGAAGAATTGCAGAAATTTCCGTTTCCCATCAACGGTAACAGATCACGTCAAAATTTTCAGAAGTTTTATTGAATAGGGCATAATTAACCGTTTAATTGGTAAATAATAATGAAATGTTTGGACAATTGCCATAGTATAAGCGCCGACTGGGCAAAAAAATTAATTACGGTAGTTTATATTATGAGCGAGCTGTTGGAAAAATGTAAGCGCTCGAAACACTTTACTAACGACTACACTACGAAGATACCGTCAGACTAGAAATCATTATTGCCATTATTTTCAGAATACAACGACGTAACGTTGTTTATAAGTTTCCATCAATCTATCGGTATACTGAAGGGCAAATCCAATAATTGGGGTGAATGTAACATATCTGACGCGGGGTTTGCGCTTCTATTGCCGGGGTTACCAGGATCTATCCGTGTCAGAACTTTCCGATCACTGACCTTTGCTTATTCTGACGTACACGGGTTTTCCGGTGCGCTTATTACGATTTTTCCAAGCGTAATGTGATCAAACTTCAAGAAACATATGTAAGGCAATACAGATCTCAAATCGGAACGCATTTCAAAAGTCCCGTCTCGAGAGAACGAGAATAGTCGCTAAGCTACAGTTCTGTTGACTTCATTTCTTAAGAAAACGTTCAAAAGTTGCTTTTAACCAAACAACAATTATTTTGCATTCTTGATACCAATTATTCGCATAATATTTTACCCAAATTGGCCGATAGTGATTAAAAAGGTATAAGACCTGTTGAATTTTCTGACCAATATAAATATGAATTGAGGAGAACAAACATTTTTAAACTATGTGTTATTAGGAAAAGGAAAAAAGATCAATGTTTAATTGATACAAAAAAAAGCATTTAATTGATTACAAGAAAGGATATATGGAAAGTTTTAAAAAAACCAAAAGGATCGAAGAGAATCATGTACATAAAAAGTGCATAAAAACTTTACAGAAAAACACCAAACGTAACGTTATATTGGAGTTAAAAATGAGAGATTAAAAACTTTTACCAGCGACGTTGAACTAAATCAAAGATATATTTTTAGTTTATTATTGTTTAATTTGATGTTGGGATGAAGCCGAAAAAATTGTAGACTACAAACCACAAGGAAAACACAACATCGAATACCAGAAAATGCAAAAAATCAGAATTACATTAACAACCAAATCAAAATTTATAAAATGAACAGCCTAAGGTTCTTAACATATATTATACAGGATGATCCACAAAGAAGGGTCACTTTTGGGATCTCGTGAACGGTAAGAGCTACAAACAAGTTCAAATTATACAAATTATTCTTCTTTCTGAGACCCATTCAAGGATGCTTTTATGTTTTAAAAAGTTCCATAGCACATAAGATAAAAACAAAAATCAAAATGGGCATTTTTTTAAATCGTTAATAACTCGGTTATACCTGATGGTACAAAAATATTTTTGGGAAAAAAAATGTATATTTTTTTACACACTCTAAAATGAAAACATTCATTTGTTTAAATAACAATGAATAATATTAATAATAATAATAATAATAATAAATTTAAATAAATAAAGACAGCTGCAGTTATTAAAGGATCAAAATGGGAAGACAAAATAATAAAAACACGTAAAGGATTTAAAGGCAGCCACCCAACAACTAAAAATAAATTTTAAAGCTTACATTGAAAAGAATAAATTTCTAGAATTAAGTGAGAACGTAAGTAGGGGAAGTTCGGGTAAGATGACGAACGGGGTAAGATGACGAACGATTTTTACTGGCAATCCATCAAAAACTCAAATTCAAAATTTTCACTACCATCTGGAGGTTAGTAGACGAAGTTAATATTAGCTGATAAGATTTTAATATAGTTCAAATTTCTTCCGTTAAAAGCAATTGTTTGTCATCACATGTTCGGTTACAATATTTATTGCCGGTGTTTAGTGTTTTTTTGGAAAACTCGGGTAAAAACAAATTGAATTTTGCTGTAGGTTGTACATTACCTGTGATAGTATTGGTATTCTGTTTAAATTTTATAAATCTTTTTGTAGTTTTTTATGTAAATTAGAAAAACATTTTTAATATGTAGTGGGGTAAGATGACAGGGGTAAGATTACAGGGGTAAGATGACAGGGGTAAGATGACAGGGGTAGGATGACAGGGGTAAGATAACGATTCGTCATCTTGCCCCAGCAACCAGTAAGCACTGTTTTTGGTAATAAAATGTTATTACATCCAGAACATCAATGCCAAGAACCTACAAAAAAAAAGACCAATCGTGGTCAGTGGTCTCAAGGCGCAATGATAGCGGCTATGCACGACATTGAAGAAGGAACTACATCCTGCAATGCAGCTGCTGCTGCTGAATGTTTCTGACCATATCAATGGTAACATTGGTGGAGATACTAATGGTAACATTGGTAGGGAGATTCCTGATGAAAACTCAGATGATTAAGACTTTTCTTCAGATGGCAATATTCCGTTGAAGCAAATGAAAAGCTATGCTTTGTTTACGGCTGTAAAAAATGATGGAGAACCTGAACCGTCTTCATCATCAAGGATTGTTAAGGGCAAACTATTTACCTCTAAAGGAACAAGCCCTAGCTGCTCAAAGTCGAAATCTGACACCTCACTGTGGAAAATCAGACCCTTGCCAACTATTAATCGTCCTGTTCAAAATAATAAAAAAACTCTCAGCGAGCGTAATTACTGGCACTCCCATAAAAAATCATTTAGAAGAGAAAGACAGGTTAGCAAAACAGAAGGGAGGAAATGGGCCTAATGAAAAAACTGCTATATCTTCTCAAACAACTGAATCTTTATCCTATTATTGTCTAATCTGCCACAAACCTTATACAGAACCACCAGCGACAGACTGGATTCAGTGTTGCAAATGTCAAGAGTGGTGCCATGAAGACTGCACCACTTATGATGGCCGACAATTTATTTGTGTTTTATGTATGTAGGCGCCATCTTACCCCATTATGTTCGTCATCTTACCCGCACTATGGGGTAAGATGACTAAAATGACATTTTTATTTTATATTTTTTTATTGTAATATTGGAAGCGCTGTTTAGTTTAAATCATAGGGAATTCAAAGGTACACCAATGTATGTATTCGTCATTTTTATTTAATTATATCATTTTTCTCTTGGCCAAAACTTAATTTTCTTGTTAACCTAGTCATCTTACCCCAACTTCTCCTACTCAAACATATTAGGAGTATTTATTTTTTGTTTTAAAGCTGAACGAACTTTTTCTTAGCTGACACATGTGTTTTATTTTGATGTTAGATTGATATTGATATTAGGTTTAATAATAACTTGTTTTCAACTGACAGTTACGAATTTTTACATATCAATCACTTAAGTTTCTGAATTTTACATTACATTCTCATGAATATCGGTTTTTTATGTTACGAATATGTCAATGAAGTTGAGAAATGTAAACCTCTAGATTTAGTCACTAAATATTTGTATGTATAAAGCTGCTTGCATCCTTACAATACTAATTTTAATTAAAAAATACTGCAAAAATACACAAATAAGAGCAAAAATTATAAAATATAAAATTTTACAAATAAATTCACTCAGTAGTTCGATATTTTTGGTAATCTTCTAGCGTATTTGACAAGTCTATTTTAAAATGACGTTACAAATTTGCTTTATTGCATTAATAAGACAACCAACCCTCATCTTAGTCTTCGTTTTACCCTATTTAAGATTATGTCTTACTCGTTTACTAAAATTCTAATTCTCCTGATATAATTACAAGAATTAAGCGTTCTTATTCGACTTTCCCTTATTTCCTTTATAATATGAAACGATTTTCGGCTTAAAATACAAAACTTAGTAACAATAAATAATAAACTGATGAATTTGCTGCCTAACAAATATAGCACACAAAAATCTTTATTAATTTATCGATGCATTATTATTTTAAACAAGTCCCAATTACATTTCATGTCACTTTTTATATGACTATAAAATAAATTAAAAGAGATAAAGGATTATTTAAGAAGGATATTTGTGGAAAAACTCTTTCTAAAATGTCCTATGATAAGTTATTTTTGTGCCGTTACACTACTTACATTAGACCTTTACAACAATATATTGTGTATTCAAAACACACCGCTTCAAACTTTATTTTTCTGACATATCCACGAAATAAAAATTGTATTTAGTATTTTTTGCCACTTTCACTTAGAGAACGAAAATAAAAGTTATTAAAGTAATACGCACGTTGTCTCAGCACTAAAATAACTTTAGAAAGTCTACATCAATGTTTTTAACAATCGTTACGCAATGCTACCATTTACAATACTTGACTTGTTTTAAGTTTTAAGAATCGGTAGTTCAGAAAAACAATATTTTTTTCAATTAGATTTAATAAATTTTTTTTAAATTTTTGCTTTATAGTATACAACAACCTAATTATGCTTCAAAAAATACTCTCTGATTTACTTTAATAACCAGTCGCACCATGGGCGTCCGCAATGGGGGGGCAAACGGGGAACTTGCCCCCCCTGGGATCGAGTAAAAAATAGTACTTGTAAAAACAAATCATGAAAATTAAAAAATTAAAGTAAAATTTATATATATTATTATTTGTCTCTATGCTTTGCCCGCCTGGAAATTTTTCTGCGGACGCCCATGAGTGGTCCCCACTTAATATTATGCAATACAATTTAAAATTTAAAAAGAACATAGATTATATTGTAAAAAAAGTTGGTTCAAAAATTAGTTATTTTGGGAGAATATCGAATAAATTAAACTTTGAAGCTAGGATATTGGTCTATCATACAATAATAGAACCATACTTTAATTATTGCAGTAGCATAATATTTCTAAGTAATGAGGGGGATCTGAAAAAATTACAAAAGCAGCAAAACAGAGCTTTGCGTATCATATTACAGTGTTCTAAATTAACTAAAATTGAATATATGCATAATAAGTTGGGGTTCCTTAATATATGGCAAAATACAGTGTATAACGTTTTGGTTCTAATATATAAATGTATAAACAATATGATGCCAGGATATATCAGTAAATATCTGATATACAACAAAGAACAGCATGATTATGAAACAAGACAAAGAGAACATTTTAGACTGCCTAAATGTAAAAAAAGTAGTACACAGAACTCGCTCTATTACAAAGGGCTAAAATTATTTAATCAATTACCAAACGAATTAAAATATTCTGTTAATCTGCATGCGTTTAAAGAAGGTTGTAAGACCCATGTAAAACTGCAATTTTAATTTGAAGTGCTAGTTGTAAAGATTGATGTTTAAATAGTTTCTTTTATAACTAAATAAAGCCTATTATTATTATTATTATTATTATTATTATCACTTTACTAAGTCATCTGCACGCTATTATTTACTCAAGTCTAATGTGAGAGGACATTTTCAAAGCTGGACATTTATGATCTTTAGCTTTTAACATTATTAAAAGCCTACTATTTTAATTTGATCAAATGCATAATTACCTATACATTTCATTACGCAATAACACCAAAAAAAACAGTTTTGGACATAACACACCTTTATTATTTTTTAAAGACAATTAAATTATCTACACGAATATGTAAAAAATACAGGGAGTTCTATTTAAAAATAAATACTTAATCGTGTTTAAAATTCAGCTAAATGTATGTAGGTAACAAAACAAACACTAGTGTATTATTTAAAAACTGTACCTATTCAGAAGGCACTATAGGAGTATTGTTAACGAAATGTCCAAATAATTTTATACTGTCTTTATTAAATCGCTTAATAGGAATATTTTGTTAAAAATCTAATTTCGTTTATTCACAATAAAACATTAATCACTTAAAAACAATTGATATTAGGCACGAAAATCATGTTATATTTTTAAATGAGAATTTAATTTGAAATTTAAAAAGTGGAAAATAAACAGAAAAACAAGAAAACGAGAAATAAACAATAAAATTTAAAAAGCTTTTAAAATAAAAAATTACATTTTGGAAACAAATCACTCGATCACTCTTGGTGGACCCTGTATGTACGTTGTAATTACTAAAAATTATACTTTTAATTGTACCTTTTTCCACTTTTTTTGTAAAATTGTATTTATGTTTTATAAAAAATTTAACGCAAACAATTCCTAAAACTCTATGGATGAAAATGTTTCTTAAAACATAATATACATTATTTATTGAACATACGAGTATTGTGCGTTATTGGAACAACTGAAAATAAAAATTAAGGGGAATATTTATCTGTTTACCTTTATTTATACATCTTGGATGACTAACTAATATGAATTTCCCATTACAATGTGGTAGAAATATTCGTGAGTCATCGATAAACGTTTACATGTAAATCTATGGATTAAAAAATAATAATAATGAAATGACTCGCTTTCATAAAACAGTTTAGAAATTTGTAATCCTCAGCCGTTTCTTTTAATAATTTTGGTTTGTAGTTTCTACATTTGAAACCTCTATTGACTACGTTTAGTTAAAGACATCATTTTTATCATATTTTAGCAATAATTAGTAAATACCGAGCTTAAAAGAACGTATAACAATAAATGGAACCAATAAAAAACAACGATCCACTGACAGTTTTTCTGTCTCACTCCAAAAATCGTTTAAAGAGGTCGCCAGAGTATTTATAACTGGTTACAAAAAACATCGTCGAAATGTTATTAAATATTGTCTAAATAATGTTTGTACAATTACTTCATACGTTCGTGTTAGTGAAATTTTTTACTGCCATATAAATAATAAGATCTTTCTACTCTCTTTAATGTGGAAAGGAGCAAGAAAATAGCAGAAAGACGCTCGTTATCACTTGCATTCTTGTAGGGCTCATCAAAAGATTTTATTAACTTAAATATTTGAACAAACTTGTAGTAAGTAAGGTTAAACGCTTGCGAAAACCAGATAACCGACCAAATTTATTCTACACCTTGACTCACCTTTGGCAAACTGTGAAAAGAAAATACTCATTTACATAGTAAAGCATTATTTTACTTTCTTCTTACACGATCTTCGTCAACCTCCGTATTTAAAAAAGTTTATTTCTTAACACAAACAGGTACACTCAGTAAGCTATGTTACCATAAATTAAGGTGTAACACAACAAAGATGTTACAAATCAAGTGAAAACACAAACTTTCATACACAATAGTAAGTATTACAAAAAAAAAAACAATGATAAGAAAGTAACACCATTTATGGCACTTGCCAGAACAAATGAAACTTTATATATAAATCTTTATTTCGCCTCACATACATGCAGATAATAACAAGCATTTTTGCTGGGCAACATTCCTCGATGTTGCTAAAGCATTTGACAAAGTCTGGCAGAAAGGATTAGTAATGAAATTAAAGAAAATGCTTCCTGTTCAATAGAGTCAGCTCCTGGAGTCATATC
>OX393578.1:14365217-14519500 GCA_947652605.1 Elmis aenea
ACAAAGCTTCCGTTATTTATTAAGTTATCACTTAATCGCCGAAACATGCTTCTACCTGGCTGACGTCTTTCCGGGTATTTATTGAAATACATTTCTGCAGCCATTATATCATTTCTCCTACAGAGAATAAAGCACTCCAACATTTCATATTTATGCTTATTTGAAAAACGATCTATTGAAAACTCGGAAATCACTTATTTGTTAGCACTACAGAAAAATATGTATTATTTGACAGTTGTTAGAAATAGTCGTTGCAATTGTTTAATCACGACACCAAGGCCTACTGTGGTGAAACCTTAATTTTGCAAATTTTCATATTTTCCCTAGGTTAAACATACCGATGTCTTACATGGTTGAAAAGCATTTTTTATGGAGATTTCAAAAATGCAAAAATCCAATATGGCGTCCATAAGAAAAACAAAAGTTGGCTATGGCCGCGCGAAACATAGTAGGCCTAGAATATTTTTAATGTCATTTTTGAAATCCTTATTGGTTACTTACCCGATCCTGAAAATTTGGCGCAAAAATCTTGTCAAACAAAGGTAATATGGAGGTTTTAAGAAAATGCACATTTTTCGTTTTCATGGTGGTACTACGTAACAGTATGAATTATTGAAAATGTAAAAGTGGATTATTGTTACGCATGTAATTGCGCAACTTTTTCCCCATTTAACCGATTTTGTATTTCTAACGGTTTCCGAGATCCCCATGTACTTCATTTTAAACTGGACACCCTGTATAGGACAGAACAAACGAAACTTAAGAACATGCTAGAAACACTGAATTAAATCAAGTTAATAAATCAATTCGGGCGAAACATTCATACAACACAAAACATTTAATTAAAGTTTGACAAAGTAAATAAAAAAACTAAAAATAAATATTATTAGGGAGCCAAAAGAAATGTTTAAACGCAGAGATCCTGGTATTAATAAAGAGAAAGGCTCTATTTTAGACACAAACTGTAAGAACTTATTTTAATTATAAAAGTTTTGTCAATTTAATCAATATAGTTTCAGATGAGCCTCGTCGCAAACGTTGATCGTTATTACAACAGTTGCATGTAAATTAATAAAGAACTAAGTAAGATTCTGATGGCTAGACAAGAAACTCAAATCTGCTCTGGTTTTTCCACAAAAATATCATTAATAAAACTGAATCACTTAAATATTCAAAGTACGTAACACGGTAAAAAAAGTTTATTTTTATTAATTAATTAATTTTACTCCGAGACAAGTCTGGAAATAAGTAGGTTTTCAGCAACCCAAAATAATCCCAGTAACTAATTTTCCTGCTACTATATTTTGCGTAATGAAAGTTTTTTTTTGTCATCAATTTGTATCACGAATGAAGCTTAGCCAAAATTAATATCAACCTAAATGTAGAACTAAATTACCTTAATAAAATATTCACAAAACTTTAATATTGAAATTAACATCAATTACGCTCAAAGCTCACAAATGAAGGGAAACAACTCATATTGCCAAAGTTAAAACTTCATAACTTTTTGATTTAATTATAGGGCGCGTTTATTAGTGGCTGTCACGTAAAAGCCAGGTTAATGGCATAGTTAAATAATGGAACCAGTATCTGATTGCGTTATCATCTGGTAATCGCCAGATCACAGGTTGTCAAAGCTACTGTTGTGTTGTAATGGCCCCTAATAACATACAGCCGCTCTTTAATCAAATTATACTTAACACACTGCTGGCGTTTCACGTGTATCGAAAACACAGAATTGCTTTACAGCTAACACCTAGAACAAAGATTAAGTTATCTGGCGATTTGCAATATTTATCTAAAAATAACCGCATTTGTTATTTACACAATTGAATTTTACGACAATTTACGCCATAACAAATGAACTACACCGATCTCAACTAAAATTAATAGATACGAGGGCCAAGCAAAATTTATTTTGAATAAACATTCTAGGTTCTAGGAGACCGAAAAACAAAATGCGCTTCTTCATATTATTTATTTCTTCTCATATCAGTTGAGGTTAAATTATTTAACTCAAGTTGGTTAGAAGTTAAAATCTAATTTATTTCAGTTCTTAAATTAGTAGAGTAGCAAAAAAAGGTGAACCAAGAGCATTTTCCAAATATGATCTATTACGATTTTAAAAAGGGTTTGAGCATTTATATGTACGTGCGAAGAAAATTTTGACTCGGCTTTAAGTGAAAAAGCGTCTTTCTTGACTATAAAGCATTTGAATGAAAAAGAAGATCTTATCAGCACCAAAATCGAAGGACTAGGGATGGAAAGTCGGTAGAAAAATAAACGGCTCCCGCGTCCTTATATTTTAAAACCGATTCAGACTCCCGACTCCTTTCACTAATTCTCTAAATTAAAGAAAATTAAGGACAATTGGTTAAAATCGGTATTGAATATTTCCAATTTAGTTAATGTTCTTGAACAAAAAAATAAAAATTTTGATTAATATCGTTATTTTCTTTTAGTTTTCATTATGTTTTCATCTTTGATAGAAACTGAATCAAAAAGTCGGACGGCAACTCCAACTTCTGATTACTCCAAAAAGTCTCGACTTGTCGACTACCGACTCCGACCTCCCATCCCTGACATCCTGTAATCGATTTGTTGATAATTTTGTACATTATCAGTAGAACACATTAATCGTACAAAATGTGCTTATAAAAAAAAAGAAGGATAAAACTACAATACAAGGGGATAGATAGCAACAGGAACCAAAATTTTGGGACAGTCGCGCTTAGCTAACTAAAAACCAATCCCAGAGAAATGGAGTCAGTCGAAAAATAAAAAAGTTTGTTGTTATAACTGTTGTTTTTTTTTTTTTGTTTTTTACTGCACTATGTATAATATATAACCTATATTGAACCTCTTATTTCGCGCCACTGTATATCTTAAGACAGGGGTCGCAATCTCAAATACAGCAAGGTACAGTTAGGTTAGATATACAGTGTGTTCCTTGAACATTGCGGGAGGTGATTCCTTATCTAAATTTGAGGGAGATCTTTAATATACGGTTTTTTCCTTAGACGTCTACTTTGGGAGTTACATCCCCCTAAAGGGGAGCGATAAAATTATTTTATTTTACAAATTTGGATAAATGTAGGAGAATTATATTAGGTAGATGTGTTATACTTATTAAAGGGTTTCCCATAGTAATATTTTTAATCATCTCCCACCCTGTGAAGACAGGGGGCTGCAAAATGCAACCCCTGTTGTTTTTTTTATTAGAACTTTCTAGTAGGTTGAAATTTTGTAATTAAAAATATTTTTTTGAAAGCTTTTTATTTTAAACTAATTTTATTCTTTAGTTTTTCTCGTAAAACCTACAGTTTTTGAGTAAAAAATATAACAAGTACACATGAACCATCAAATATTCCAATATAAATAGAATCATTTTGGTGGTTACCATGGTTTGTTTCTGTTCATGTTGGGTAGAAGTGACGGGTGTAGTTCATTGTGACGTTTACGCGGCAACAATACTAAGACGCCCGTCCTCACCTAAATGATTCGTTTTATATTGGAATATTTGATGGTTCATGTTCACTTATTTTTTTTTTTTTTTTACTCAACAACTGTAGGTTTTACGAGAAAAACTAAAGGATAAAAAAGTTTCTAAATAAGCAGGCTTTCAAAGAAAAATATTTTAATTGCAGACCGAGGTCGCACTTTTCAGCCCCCTTGAAGGTGGGAGATGATTAAAAATATTACTATGGGAAACTTTTTAATAAGTATGAGACATTTTACCAAATATCACTCTCCTACTTTTATCCAAATATGAAAAATAATATAAAAACCTAATTTTCCGCTCCGGGTGTAACTCCGAAAGGAGACGTCTAAGGAAAAAAATGTATATGAAAAACTCCCCTTAATTCTCAATAGGAAATCACCACCCGATTTTCTTTTGCAATATTTAAGAAACACCCTGTATAAGGAACGCGAGCCGTATTCATATTTACTGTTTTTGAACTGATTTACAACAGCAAAAAAAGAAGTTTAGAATATACAAACGAATTTAATTTTAATTAAAAAAAAAATATTTAATTGTACAAAAAAAAGGTAAATATATCCCGACAGCTTTTCTTCTTCACTAACATGTCAATATTTGCTTATGTAGTTCGTGTTGCAATATGCAGTACTGTATATATGTATAGAATCCTTTATTCAGGAGTGCTTACTGAGTCATTTATAAAAAGTTGGTGTATTAACATCGTTATGTTTTTTGTTTTTAAATTGAGATTTTAGGGACGCTTCGACATCAGAGGTCACTAGCGTCCGGGAGGAGGGGGCGGGGAACAAGGAAAGGGTGGGTAAGGTAAGGGTAGGTGGAAGTACTGTAACAGCATTTGCCTATAGTAGGTAGGGGAAACCACCTGAAACCCCTACGATGACAGACGGCCGCGGGATTCGAACCCACGCCTCCCGACTTTACTCGCTAGGTTGCATACCAACCAGCCACCGAGCTCGGTCGTTATGTTTTAGTTCGGTATTGCACTCTAGTTCAATCACTTCCTTTTGTAACTCATCGACTCATCGACGTTTTCGATATTAATTAAAAAGGCGAACCAAATAATATTACATCATTTTTGTACCGTTTAAAATCAAAAACCTTTTTTTAAATATCAGGGGTATTCTCAATAATAAATTAACAATGATATTATACTCTAGTTATGATAATGGTATGGTAATGCTATGGTAGTTATGGTATAAAATTACATTAATTCAAAAAGACTAGCTATAAGTGAAATTTTTCAAAAGAAATTGTTATGGTCACGAATTGAGTAGGTACTGAACCTTCGCGGGCCTGTATTAAGGAACCGAATTAATAATAAAATTTCTTATAATACTCTTATAGGACCGCTGGAAAATAACTAAATTATATTTCATAATTATTGGGAGTGATGAAATAGTGCCAGAATTAATAAAATAGGGAGGGGAAGCAATGGAAAAATGGCTAACAAGGCTGTTTCGTAAAGCATGGACAGAAAATAAGATACCCGAAGACTGGGAGAAAATGTAATTATGCCGCTATACAAAAAAGGAAACAAAAGTAAATGCGAAAACTATAGAGCGATATGCCTAGCCTCAACCTTGTATAAAATGTACACTAAAATACTTGAGAGGAAACTAAGAAATGAAGTGGAGAAGAAAATGGAAGTAGAGCAGGCAGCCTTTATGAAAGGAAAACAAACGCAAGATCACATAAGTGTAGTTAGAAAACTAACTGAAAGAGCAAACAAACAACGAAAAAAACTATATTTAGCATTCGTGGACCTGAAAGCAGCATTCGACAGAGTACCAAGAGAAAGATTGTGGAACTGCTTAAAAGAACTGAAGGTCACGGAAAAACTCACCAAGGCCATAAAAAGTGTATACAGAAAAGTTATAGCGGAAGTACGAATAAAAGGCAAAAGCTCCAGAAAATTTACACTACAAAGAGGAATCAAACAGGGTGATAGCCTAAGCCCCCTATTATTCAATATTTATATGGACAAAATACTGAAGACCTGTAAAAAAATACGCCGAAAGTAACAGTCGGATTCAAAGATCTTTGGCCCATCCAGATACAGTGCCTACTATATGCAGACGATATAATAATAGTGGGGGAAAATAGAAAAGACATACAAAAATCCTTGAACCAGTGGAACGAAACGATACAACAAATGGGAATGGAAATAAACACAGGGAAAACAAAAATAATGAAAATAAACGATGATGACCAGCAAAACATCAAATGCGGAGACGACGTACTGGAGCAAGTCTCGACAATAGAGTACTTGGGAACGAAAATTAGCGAAGATGGGAAAATTGACGCAGAAATCCTAAACAGAACTAGAAAAAGCACGAGAATTTACTACCAACTAAACAAAACTATCCTTGGGAAAAAAGAAATTAGTGCACAAACAAAAACCAGAATATACAACACGGTCGTAATTCCAACTATGCTGTATGGTAGTGAAATATTTCCACTAACATCTTAACATGAGAAAAGAATAACGGCAGCAGAAATGAGATTCTTAAGAAAAATAGCGGGAAAAACAAAAAGAGATAAGTGCAAAAATAAAGACATCCAGAATAACCTACAACAAAAACAAATAAGCCAAAATATCGAAGAAAAACAATTAAAATGGTACGGACACGTGCAGAGGATGCCGCCAGAATCTATGACAAAAAAAATAACAGAAAGTAGGAGGTATGGGAAAAGGCGGGTAGGAAGGCCAACAACTAACATGGAAAACAGGATAGAACCAATAGCCCGTGAAAGAGGAAAAACAGTTGGGGAGTTAAGAGCGATGACGGCAGACAAAAAGATCTGGAAAAGCTGGGTGGAGAACCACCAAAAACCGACGCCGTGAGGCATAAGGTTTAGTAAAAGAAGAAGAAGAATTATTATTTGTAAATCTATAAAAATAGAAAACGATCAATATATGGCATTTAAATAATTTTTACTGCTACCAAAAATAGTTATTATCAGTATCAATTTAAATAGCGCGATACTTGTAACTGCACCTGTCGTTTTTAAAAATGTGCTACTGATAATCAGAAGGTTAAAAGTGGAATTTTAAATTAAAGTTTTTAAGAATTATCCACCCTGTATATTTAAACATTATCATCCTTGTAAAAATCATATCTGCAAACGGTAGCGTCATCCTTTTCACCTATAGATCTATAAAAGATTTTACTGTTTAATTCGCATACATGAAATTTATGTTGTCTCGTCGTATAAACCCTATTTGCGAAAAGTTTTACGCTCTAGTAACAAGTTCATAAATCTCTCGAACATCAGTCAATGTTAAACCTGTAATATAAACTAGCTATTACAAAACAGATCGAATAACAATTCAGCAGATTTTTAGTACAGCGTGTGAAAAATCGACCGTCTCAATTCTAGGTAGACGACACCGTTGTTTTTATAGAGACGGTACATTCATCACACTTTTATAAAGAATTACGTCTTGTCACTATGACTAGAGAAGTGCATTTGCTAGCGTGGTCAAAGAAAAGTAGCAGTGTCTTTCACAAGGTTATGCTCGACAAACTTAAAAGTTTAATTTTGGGGCAAAGTGCTCTGCGTCTCGCTGATAATTAAAAAGGCTTCGTTAGTTTTAGATGAGCACTCGAGTTGGTATAACTTGTTCTTGCAAATTCGCTGGAGTGTACCT
Source organism: Elmis aenea (assembly GCA_947652605.1). Lineage (NCBI taxonomy): Eukaryota > Metazoa > Arthropoda > Insecta > Coleoptera > Elmidae > Elmis > Elmis aenea. The sequence continues at coordinate 14,372,372 of OX393578.1, forward strand.
TTTAAATTACTGTTTACTTCGAATCATCTTTTTTGCATTTACTTTCTTAGATAATGCTCTTTCTCTAAAATTACGGAAATATTTGGAGCGCTTCTAATCAGATTAATGCTATTATGAGAATTTACATTCTTTATTTATTGATTTTAACAGGACAAAATTCTAAAATCTTCTAAAGAATGCAAAGTAATTTAATTTTAAATCAAATTTTTATTTAAATAACTATCCCCTAATTAATGAAAGTAGTTAACAGTGAAACACCCAAATTAAAAACATATCCTCAAATACAGCGTGACCCATTTTAAAGCGGATAAATACTTTATTTATGGTCCGATTCTCATGGACTTGTTTTTAAACGATAAAGCATTAATAACTGTAATTTGGCACCCTATTTTAAAATTTAGTTTACTCTAACCAAGCCTACTATGATTAATTTTTTTCGATGTCAAAATTGGCAAAATCTGTTTAGCGATTCCTCTATTTAAAATCTAACTACACCACTGCTTTCAGGATGCCCTTAAATTGGTTTGTACCAAATTTCATGAAAACATAAATATTTATTATTTTTTCTTTGTATTTTTCTATTTTTTTCTTGTAAATTTAGTTGTTCACCCATCAAAAATTCAATCAAAGTTGCGGTTTTAATACTGATACGAATAAATTATTGCTTAGTTAAAAGATCTTACGTAATTTTTTTTTTTTTTAATGCGAACTTTAACTTATATTTTTTACATAGCATAGATCACTGCTTTGCCAATTTAATCACAAATATTATGAGTTAATAATTAATCTCTTTATGATAAATACTGTTTCATAAAATTTGGTACAAACTCATTTGAGGGCCTCCCTAAACCAGTGGTGTGGTCAGATTTTAGATTTAAAAAATTGCTAAACATATTTTGCTAATTTTGACATTTAAAAAAATATCATAGTAGGCTTTGTGAGTGTAAACTAAGTTTTAAAAGAGAGTGCCAAAGTACCCTTTTTGTTGCGTCATCGTTTAAAAGCAAGTTCATAAAAATCGGACTATAAATAAACTTTTTATAGGGGTGATCCGCTTTGAAATGGGTCACACTGTATAAAATACTTTAAATTTTATGTCATACAGATTAGATCTTATCCGCTTTATATTTTGTGAAACATCTTTAAGAAAAGGATGTAGGACATTCTGTATAATTACCTGACAGGATTATATTATTTATTAACAGAAATACAATACTATAATAGTTTTAAGTGTTAAAAGAAAATTTAAATAAATGAGTTCTCTATAAATGTGGCTCATAAAATAATGACGTACCTATAAATACGACAAACAAGATACATTTTTTTAATCTTCCTTAATAAAGAAACCACGCTGGAACTACGAAGACGGTTTATCTGTATCTGACAAACTGGCGAACAGTTGCACCATTTTATGCCAAATTTTTATCTTTTTTTTTAAATTTAAACCCTAATAGAGTTTATAATAATGCAATCTGGTCTTTAAGACCAATGAGCAGTTTAATTCTAGCCTAAATTAATAATGTTCAAACTTAGTCTAAGTCTAAGGTTTACCCAACAGTAGTCCTTAGTTTGCTTATATACAGGGTGTTGCATGACCAAACGGGCAAACTTAAGGAGCATGTTCCTTGAGTCAATTTAAGCAAAAAATGTTAGGTAAACCATAGTCCAAAACTCGATGGTTATCGAGTTATAGACCTTTAAAGTTTATTTAAAAAAAGGTCAATTTTAAAATAAAACAGCATGAAATACCGCTTTTATCTTGTAAAATATTGATTTAACAACAAAATGTTTTTTATAAAAGGTGCATCGCTATCTTTTTTGCGCTTTATGGTATATTCCATTTTGTTTTGTTTTTTACGGTTTATTTATTGTGGCAACAAACTTAGTTACTTTAAATGGAACACCCTGTATATTATTACATATTTGGAAAATCATGTTTTGCCGTAAAACTGCAATTTTGGATGATGGTAAAGTACTCTACATTATCTAACTTTTCATTAAAACACGTTTGACATCTAAGCTTAAAAAATAAAATCGCCTGCGACGCATTTTATCTCCCCTCCACTTTTTTGTGTCGATTAGCTTACTTTTGAAAATTTTAAAAGTTGGCAAACCTTATTTAAAGGGGCGGCAAATTCAGGGACAGCCCCGGACGTCACAAACTCTAGCTACGCCACTGTTAGGGATATTCTTATTTCAGATTTAAATTCAGTCCCTTTGTCCCAATTTTATCAACTTCATAGTTGTTAAAAAAAGCGAGATGTGTAGAGTATTCGTTTTGGCAAACTTTGTATATTCAAATATGATCTGATATTAGATATAAATAAATTATATTCGCTTTAAAGTTTATTTTCGAAAAAAAAATATTTAAACTGTCAAATAAAAAAGTTGAGTCATTTTGAAAACTAAGTAGGTAACTTCTAAAATAATTATTTATTGCAATTAAACAGATGCTTAGCTTTTTATGAGTAGAATATACTGTGACTGACATCCCGCAAATAAAAAAAAATATACTTAAAAACCTTAGACACAAATTTGTTTACCTTCAAGCAATTGTGTCAATACAAGTTGAATGACAGTAGCAACATAACTGGAAGCACTAAAACCTCAACCTTCATGAATATGTAACACTTAATTAGTGCTTTATAGTTAAGTCCAATCTATTCGTAATTAACTGAGTTATCGAGGACTTTATACACCAAAGTTGCTTTCAGTTGAACACGATTAAAACAGCTTGATTTAAACAAGAGGAAAATATCTATTTGTTTGTCACCCGTTTCAATTGTAACTAGTACTAATTAAAAAATTATGAAATGCAAATTAGATACTTCAATGGAAACGAGTTGTATCAAATAAAATAGATTCAGTGTACAACACAAACAGAATCTTATTTGAAGCTTATCTAAATTTAATCTAAGGAAACATTTTATTAAGTTGTACAATCAGTGTTTGGGAAACCTGGAGTGAAACTTTTTAAAATCTTATTTTTTTTTAAATCTGATTACTCTAAATTTTATTAAAAAAGTATTATTGTGACATTTTACACACCCAAACGTAGTCTACATTTTGGTTCTAACTAACTAACGATTACTACTTGTCCCGTTTACAACGAATTATTGGCCGTTACCGGCCGAGAAACTAACATCTATAAGCCCAGCTTTAATATGATCAGTGAAGTTCCCAACAACGTTAAATTTGTGTACCAAAATTCATTTATAAATAGCCGAACAACGGCTCGGATGAAACAGTTCATTGGATTCACCTGTTAACGTAACATTACTTCAATAACATTTCACATAATCGATTGTTTGTGTTTGAAACTATAAACTTATTTTAAATGAGTAACGGCCAGTGATTATAGAAGGACCTGTAAATACTCCAGAGGGCTAAATGTACACATAATAACTTTACAAAGTTTGCAAACTTAGTTCGCAGTGTTACGGTCCAGGAATTTTGACACCCTTGAATTTGCGAAGCATAACATTACATTGTCGCAGTTGTTCTGAACTAAATAACTTTTTTTATAAAACCTTTTTAAGTTTATATGAGAAATAAAAGCGTTTAACTAAAAGTTCAAAATATGTTTTATAAAATTGTATATTCCTATATTGTCAGTAAATTTCCAATTTACTTCTAGGAAAGACAGTCTACCTTAGCAAAGCCTGCTTGAGTAATCGGATTGCATTAATACAAAGTTTTACATGAATGGTGATAAGCTTGCTACTATAAACTGTGACGCTTTCTTTCGGTTTTTGCTTATTGTTTTCATTTTACTTGAGCGCCAAATGTGTAGAGGTTGTTTCTATTTTTTGCCGGTAACTCTATGTCGAAGGAGATGATGACCAGGGGTCAATGCTCAGGATTAAAAAGTCGTAAAATTAGTTGTCTATTGCATTCATAAAGTCTGTATTACAACAAAATTAAGCGTTGGAGGTGTATTATAAATAAAAACATATTGGATTATTTAATACGTGTATTAAATTCGTTTAGTGCTGCTAAAAGAAGTACTTTAACGTTCGAGCCAGGCAACCAGTGGTTGATGTGCCACTGGGTCTCGTCGGCTAGGATACGGAGCTTAAGTATGAAAGACTGCACTGAGAACTTGGACCTTTTGGACCTTGGACCCGTGACACAACAACCGTGAAGAAATACCCAAGTCCAGAGATTCGGACTTGGCTCTTTTGGTTGTGTCACAACAACCGCCCAAAAAAGACTAAATTCAGCAGAAGGAAACTTCACTCAGGACGCACCACTGCGTGAAGGGGTAATTGGAACTTTGAACTTTTGGTCGTGACACAACAACCGCCCAAAAGAACTGGCACGGAAGGTTTTCTTACCTTTTGGCCATTCGATCTGAGCTGATGGTAACGGAGCGGGAGAATGATAAACCCCACCTTGTTTACCTTGTGGCCGGTGACGTCGGACTGGCTTATCCATGCTCATCTAGATTTCATTACAAAAATTTCAACTCTGTTAACAAATCATGCATCTTACATCAAGAGACCATAAGCATCTAAAGTATCTTTTTGTTTTTAGAAATAAACGTTCCTTATAGCCTTCGCGGTTGTTGGCCGAAGAAAGCACGATCAATCATAACAACTGACGAAACTTGGGTAGGGTATCATGGTACATAACGGGGTGTTAGAGCACAACGGGATACAGCCTTTATTTTACCCAAAAGTTGCGCAATTTTCCGGAACTATATAGAACTATGTTGATACAGGGTTATCTACTACTGTACCACAATTGGCCACCATTCCTCAAATTTTTGTATGTTATGTTATTATATTTTGTGGTGATTTTACAATGCTGTATACGCCTTTATTGGATGTAGGTAAATCTGTGCTATATTTAGATAACACATTAGTATGCTGTGATATTAGAATAATTCTCTAGGTTCTAGTTCCGTGTCTCTCATTGAGTTTCATGTCAGAATTTTTCCGTCACGACTGTATAAGTGAAGATTAAAACCAAAAAGCACCCAACAAAGTTAGCAAAACCTGTGGAACTAATACCCCAAATCGTTTCATAACTCCATCATGTACTAACGGAGAAGAAACTGATAAAAATGATGCATGCCTATACTGTTATGATTATTCTGAAGAACAGATTGGGGGTTTCTTTTGCCTAAATGGGCTCACAACTTTTGTACAGAGTTTTAAAGATATGAAGACGTTGCTGCGCGCATTTGTGTTGTAAAAAAAGATTAAAACTTACAATCTATGTTGTGTTACTAAGAAATAAAATTACCCATCTTGCCCCAGCTATGTGGCAAAACAGAGCAATTAAGACATACCTACCTACAAAAGGCGAATATTCAAATGATTTTATTTGGTTTTGAATATTTACAGCAACGACTTTTTAAGAAGAAGCCAAATCTATCGAGGGGATTTAGAAAGAATAGAAACTGTTGAAAGAGAAATAAATGGTCGCAAATTGTTCATCATGCAATGTCGAAAATAACCGAGTCTTGGAAATGGCTGTATCATCTTGTGGATAGGGACAATTGCTCTCATATCGAGTAGACAAACAAAATTCATAAACAAGGTGAATCTGTTTTAGTATAATTACAATAGTTGTCACAAATGTCACATATTGGTAAAAAAAAAAGCTCTTTGTACAGTCAGAATGCAGAAAAAGATGATACCTAAGTTTGTCTAAAGTAAAATCTACATAAATAATTGTAATCCAAACATAATTACCGTGTACGTGTGGTCTATTTTCGATGCCCATACAGGGTATCTCGGTTATTATCAGAGATAGAAAAAAAGTAAATACATAAACTCGATTTATTTTTTCGAGAGAAATTTATTGCCGCAAACAGATTTTTAATATCTTTTTTAATTTTCGAAATATAGCCAAAAACCGATTTTTGGCACTTTTCAAAAATGTTAAATATCTCGTTTAAACGAGAAGATAGAAAAAAACTTTAAAGACATTTTTCGCATGATTTTTTGTGCTTAATAAGATAGCGATGTTCAATTGTTTTTTACTCATATTAATGCCGATATATTACACCTAACTTTCTTATTTTAAATGGCAACCATAGGCAAATTATATATTTTTGAAAAACGCAAAAAATAAGCTTTCGATTTATGTCAAAGCCAACTATGGTTGTCATTTAAAATAAGAAAGTTAGGTGTAATATATCAATATTTGTATGAGTAAAAAAAAATTGAACATCGCCATCTTATTAAGGACAAAAAACCATGCAAAAAATGTCTTCAAAGTTTTTTTCTATCTTCTCGTTTAAACGAGATATTTAACATTTTTGAAAAGTGCCAAAAATCGGTTTTTGGCTATATTTCGAAAATTAAAAAAGATATCAAAAATCTGTTTACGGCAATAAATTTCTCTCGAAAAAATAAATAGAGTTTATGTATTTAGTTTTTTTCTATCTCTGATAATAACCGAGATACCCTGTATGGGCATCGAAAATAGACCACCCTGTACACAAAATCTAACACGTAAAAAATAAATTTGATATTGTCAAACATGAACAAATACTTTAAAATTTCTGACGCTCGCTAGCAAAAAAATACTCCTAAAACCGCTATAAAGAAATTTTTATTCGGTCTTGGGAAAAAAGTAAATTAATGTTAGAGCACCGTTTAGTAAATTTTAATAGCGCGTCTAACAATTTCTGTGTAATTAAACTTGAAAGACATTTAAAAGAAATTCCTGTTACAACTAATGCAATGATAATTACAAGAACACGTTCACTTGTACTGCGACATTAATTTAAGTTTTAAATGAAACGCTCATGCAATTTTCATCCATTATTTCATCTTGAGACTCGCCGTTGAAATATCCGACATTAAATAGAATACTGAGTTAAGCGACGATAAACAAACCAGAAAACTTATATTACTTCTAAATTGATAAGACTGTAAATACGTTTTTTAATATAAAATTGCAAAAAAGTCGTTTTAATCACAAGCGCCTATCCATGAAGGCTGTGATTGTACAAGGCGGCAAAAGTGTTGCTTCTTGTTGTTTCAAAGTTCTAGAAACGCAACGTTAAACATTTTTAATTTCATTAACATAAAAGTTCAAAGGTTGAATTTTTTTTTAAATTTATACATTTATTTTTAGCATGCTCCATTAAGTTAAGAGTATAATAAAACAAGCTTTTTGGAACTAAATTCAAAGCATCACTTATTTTAATTATACAGTGTGTTCCAGATTACATTTCCAGCATGGGGATCTCGCTTATTATACGAGATACAGGTTTGTTTAAATTAGATGAATTATTCCTTAGTATGAGAGGAGCCACAATCAACTTTTAAAAGTACAAAATTTCGCGTAGGTACTTCAGAAGTTATAGCAAAAAATATGAAAATGTCGATTTTTTTTTGTCTCTCATAACTTTTTTGTGTTAATCATTGAAACAATTTTATTTATACTTTCTTAAGGTACTTTTTCATGGAGAATGTAATTGTTATTTTAGATTTTTTTTACACCTACCATTTTCGAGATTAAATTACCCCTAATTTTATTTTTTCTTATGGGCCGCGAAGTTGGCTATGGAATAGTTAAATGTGCTTTTTTTTCTCTCTTTTATATGAGATATTACTTGCTATATCTATTTTTATAAACAAGTCACAAAATAAAGAAAAATCGTAGTTTATCCATCACTTATCAAGCTATCTATGAAAATAAAAACAAAAAACAACTAATTAAATGTCAAATGATAGTTGCTATTCGTGTGGTATCATTTATTAGAATTTTATAGTATTGCTATGTAATTGTGTAAACAATTGTATACAACTTTTCTAGTACATTTAATTATTTTGTATTTACATAAATTATTTTTTTAAGTAACTTGTTTCATTATTTCGAGCAATTTTCTTTTCGAGAAATTGTTATTCAAGCAACTAGGCTTTTGTGGAATTTTCCAATCGAGGAACAATTTTTCAAGCAATTGTATTCGATCAATTTTCTTTCCAGCAATTGTTTTCGAGCAATTTTCACCAAACCATTTATTTACATATCTAATTGGTCGTTTACAACAAAACACATTGATTATTAATCATTTGAAGGGTAAAACCTTTCGAACTAGGTAAGTGATCAGTGAAAAGCAGAATATTATGCAGCTGCGCGTAATCACGTGACAATTGTGTCTTTATTTTAAAGGAATCTAACTACCTACATGACTATGGAACTTCTTGGCAATTAAATAAATAGGACGATAAGATCAAAGAAAAACTATAGATTAGTCGACCCTGACTAGTTTAGCTAAAAATTTAATTTAAAAGAAAAAAACATCTTTAAACGATACTCCTATTATATAAACTTGCCCATCTAAAAAACTCTTTTTTTATTAAATACTTCTACTATTTTTATAGTTAAAGAACGGCTAACCATATAAAAAGAGGCTAGATCGTAAGGTATTTTTCGTAAACACATTTTGTACATTTCCCTGATAAAGGATTGTACAAATAATTTAAGATAAACTTTTTTTTCAAGTACATTTATCCGTAGTGAAGTTGATAGCGCGCTTTTACACTTTTTTCTTTTTTGGTTGTTTCCGATAAACATTCTGACGATGGAATGTTCTATCAATTTCATTTAGAGGTGTTTTTTTGTAAACATATTTCAAGAAAATGAGGCACTTGGGAGAAAGAGGGGAAATGCCCCAGTGCAGCTCTACACACAAACGACAAAGGTTTGCTGTATTTATGCGATGAGCACTTTCACGCTCCACTTTTATAAAGTTAAACGAATTATCTCTTTACTAGAGCACAAACAAAATACCACTTTTAGCGCCATTTTCTAAATAAGGTTGTTAAATTATACAGCGATTCGCTTTAATTTATGGATACTGCCACTTAAATACGACATTAAAAAGAAATGTTAAAGAAACGACAGTAATACCAAAGCAAAATATATTCAACAGCGACATTTAATAAAACTAGTAACGGCATTAAAAGGGTCACGATAAGTTGTCGCTAGTATGTGTTTATTGCATCAAGAACATCAAAAATAAATGTTTTGTAACTTTATGAGTGCTATGGATGATTTATAGAAAAAATAAAGAATAAACTGAAAAATTTAAAAATAAAAGTCATTTTTACGATCGCGTTGGCCATGAAACCGTCAGAGATAATATCTAAATTCTTCGATTTACCTATGCTCGTATCCTTTGCAAGTTAAATGGTGCAAAGTACCTATATGAAAGTAAACGGAAGTAAAGTCAGGACTTGTTCTGAACTGCATCCGGGCACTAAACGTGCTAGGAAGCAGGAATAATGTTAAACTGGTATGTTGCCCAGGGCACACCAATATATATACCAGGGAACGAGAAGACAGATCGCCTAGCCAAAATTAGCAGCGAGACACCTTTCTTCGGACCAGAACCCGCAGTTGGTATCCTATGGAACAGCGAAGCGGTGTCTTAATGACAAATTACTACAGAGGCATAATGCTCATTGGAAAAAAAGGACAAGCCCATTCTAAGGCTATCTTGTCAATGGTCTCTAAAGAAAAGATAAAAGAAATGCTCAGGATGAGCACGTAGACATCAGAGCAACCACAGGAATCGTCACAGGACTGTGGGCTAAACAAACACCTCTACATAATACGGCTTTCAGAGACCGATAAATGCAGAGGATGTGGTGAAGAAGAAGAAACTCCTCTTCACGTAATATGCCAGTGTGAAGGATTCTCACACTTCTGGGGATGGAAAAAACCAACCAAGAAGAGTTTAGAAAAACACAAAGAAAATCCCGGAATTTTTCAAAAACACAGAACATCTTTAAAGGAGTATCACCAGAAGGTACAATAGACCAATAGGTCGCAGTACAGGACCCCGATAGGGGACCACCGCGAAAATAAAAAAAAAGAAAATATTTTAAACGGTTCAGGAGAAAAACGAGAAAATCAAATGTGGCAATTCCTAGCGAAGCGTTATATTTTCTCTTTCAAATAAATATGTGGTAAACAGACATTCTAAAGTTTAAATAAAATAAATTTTCAGATAATGCTTACTGTTACATCTTTGAGCAACATAAAGATACCAGATAAGAATTTGTTTACAACCCCTATGAGACCCCTCGCTAGATAGCATTATTGGGATGGTATTTATCTTCGGAACATCAATTTAATGCTACCTCTATGCCCTCGGATCATCAATATATATATTTTGTACATCGTTTTTATGTGCATATTTGTATTTCTTAAAGAGCATTGACTGCAATGAACATTTACCTTTTTACTGCATCTTCATCTTGCAGTAAAGGGGAGATGTAATAGGATATCGTTAGTCTTGTATATGTGGTTTTTGCATGCTATAGGAGGCCTGTTTATCTAACGACGATCCATGATTGATGTTTCCCTTTGGCTTTTGTCGGCTTCGCGATAATGACAATGCTGATAGGCGTATCGCGTAACATGCTCTAGTTAGTTACGCTTACCCGTATTTTATGTATTTTACATTCTCATTTTATCTGATTTAGCAATATCATCCGAAATTGTTATAGCTGACGTTCGCGTCGAAAAAATTCTTAAACAAAACTGACATCCAGATATCAACCAAATGCTGAGAAACATTTGTGTATCTTGTAAAAGTTTATACCCCAAACTAGAGCACATGAAAAACTATTACCTCAAAATATTTATTTAATACAGTGATAATCTAGTGATAAATCAATATAACTTGTCATTTAACATAAAGTAAATAGTTGAAAGTATTGAAAAAAAATTAATTACATATATTTTGTGACATGTGGGAGTGAGGCACAGCTCGTCATAAAAGAGAGCAAAACAAATGGTCAAAATGTTAAGAGAAGACCAGGACTGAGCTACACAAAACAAATTATTCATATTGTTAAATGCAACACATACAGGGTGTCTCAGAGGGAATAATAAATAGTTTAGGAGCTGGTAGTATGGACAATGAACAATGGACTCAAAATGTTGAGTAAAACGATTCAAACAAATATATGTCTAATTCTCAATGGTTAGGAAGATACAATTGTTAACTCTTTCTTGGTAGACGTCGCTTTTCATTCATCACCACAGACAAAAATCTAATGGGGTAATGTCTGGGGACCTTGGTCGCCAATTAACGTGACCATATCGACCGGTCCATCTTTCTTGTAATGTTAGAATTAGATCATGTGTCACCTGGCGGCTAGAATGTGCAACTGCACGTAGTATTGTCAAGTAAGTTCGAGGGTGCATTGAAGTTGGTGCGATTTTTGAACATCAATTTTGAACTATTGCTAATTATTTGTGTGTTTTATAATTTAAATAATCAAGAAATGCAATAATCAACCTTTTGTGAGGCTTTTTAAGGTTAACGTTTAAACAGCTGTATCTTCCTAACCATTGAGAATTGGACATGTGTTTGTTTGAACTGTTTTACTTAAAATGGTCCATACTACCAGCTTCTAAAATATTTACTATTTCTTCTGAAACACCCTGTACAGAGTGGACAAAATTCGAATATTTTACGGGTTATATCGGTTACCGTATCTAATAGTTGTTAGCGAAAATCTGACATTGGTCTCTTGGGCTATTTTCTTGAGAAAAGAACGCCAGTGTAATCAGATTTTTTATATCGCATTTCATTTTGGCACAACAGACGAGAAATGAAATTATATCATTTTTGAAAATTTACTACAGAGAAATGTGTTTCAATGAAACAAATATATCCTGCAGTTTATAACTTTTAGCTAAATACGTAAATTTCTTACCTCCAGTTTCTTAGTACAAAATTACAGTTTAAATTTTGCGGTATCAAAAAAAGAAACCATTTTTCTCAAGTTAAACAAAAAATGCATAATTTAAAGACTAACTCGATAAATGGTATTATTCAAAATGTAAATCAGAAAGTAATAAGGTACTTTTGCGTACTAATATTGACGGAAAATGCGACTTTTATGTTATTAAACAAGAGACATAAATGTCAGATGCAAATTACGCCTTCAAATTAGTTTGTCTGTATCTGGTCAGCAGCGTCCAGCAGCAAAGCATGTCGAGCTATTTCGATGAAAGCGCAGCCCTAATCTTGTCGTAGCTTTGTGCAGTAGCATGATGCTGATACTTGTTGACAACTAATCAAACCCTATTAGAAAATAAAACGACATGGAAAATAACCCCGATGACTTACTCGGAAAATCAATATTATTTGATTATTTATGTCACAGTTTTAAGATGAGGACATTAAATACTTCAACGTACTACGCAGATCTTTCAAAATTTAATACATAAACGATCCAGTTTTAAAAGTACAAATAAAGACCTTTTAAATTCTTTTATTGTAAAAACCTCAATACACTTCGTCTTCTTTTCCTTATCGTGCCTGTCCGTTACAAGATGTTGACTATCCACAACGCGATTTTAATTTTGTTAGCAACATAACGCAATAATTCCGTAGTTGTAGTTTTGTACAAAATTCTCATATTCTTCAACCACGAGATTCTTCTCCGTCCAGGATCCCTCTTACCATCTACCTTCCCCTAGTCTCAGTTGCAACAGTCTGTACTTTTCTGGATGTCTCATTATGTGACCCAAGTACTCCAGCTTTCTCCTCTTAACAGTATTCACAACATCTGCCTTTACTTTTAATGTCCTCAGGACCTCTTCGTTAGTGACATGGTTCTTCCAATCGATTATAAGTATTTGTCCTGTAAGTCCATCACTCGAACGCATTTAGTTTTTTCGTTGTAAAGAGGGTGTAAGGGGTGATGGCGGCGAAATAAAAGTCGGCGACCCAAATGACAACCTCACGTGCTCGTGGTGCAACCTGCTTGATAAATAACGAGTGTCTGTCGACTGAGCATCTTCCGGTGTAAGAAGATCGATCCCTCACGCTTCGGGTGGAGGAGCTGGTAAGAACAATGGCCAACTCTGGTCGTAGGGGCGAGAAATCGTCCCTAAAGGCGGATGAACCAACAAATGGTCAACGGCATAGGATGCAGTAGGCAACAGGAAACCACTGCATTAAAGGTTCGAAGAACATCCCCAGTAGAATTCACAATGCTTCAATGATCAATGTCAAAACAAATTCCGGAGTAATTCTTCAAATCGGATCTCCGGGGAAAAAGGTGTTAAAAGAAGAAGAAGGAATACCCTTCATCATTCGCTATAAACCCTAGTAACAAGTGCGATTTTAATGCATGCAATTTTTTTCAGCAAGATGTTGCCCCAGCTCATTAAGCCACTGAAGTCGGAGCGTTACTTTAAGACGAGTTTTAAGCTGTCTCTGGATTTAATGTTAAATTAACGTAGAAATTTCTCACTAGTCCCCGATACCCACTACATTTTCAACACTAGTAACTCATACTGGGTGTAAAGAAAATCAGACATAGCCCTTTTTTTTAATTTGTAGAAACAAAATTTTATGCATAGCGCATAAGTATAATGCAACCTGCGGCCAGAATTAAAATTATAGTAGCTGTTATAAAAAGACACAATATTTTAGGATATTTAGTTATTGGAAATTTTGGATTTGTACTTTCGCATGAGCCACCATTGATCTAATTTTTTTTTTTAATCTTAAAAACATTTTTCACAACTTTTAAATTTAATTACAGTAACTAAAATAGCAAATAAAATTTATGTATATTACGGCACACTTGGGAAGAACATTGTAAAAAAATTATTTGAGCTTTTACAAGGATTTAAAATCACAGTGTTATTAAAAATTCTTTACTTATTACAAAAATGTAAGATATACAGACCATTTCATTTTAGAAAACAATGTGACTGCCATTTTTGGAAAAGCCAAACATGAATAAAAGAGGAGTATACATTTAAATAATCGTCCAAATTTTTGTTTGTTCACATAAAAAACTGGGTGAACCTGAAGAAAACTGAAGAAAAAACTAAATCGTTAAAACAAAGTAGTACAAATTATCCGTACTTCTAAATTGTTTTCAATTTAGAGTGTACTTACTAGAGCTGCACGATTTATCAAACTCAGACTTCTACTTGTACACTTCGTTTGGTATAAATAATGAAAAATAAAGAAATAGAAAACGTTCTTTCACGAATTTTTCCACAGCTGTTACTGAAATTTAAGTAAATTCTGCATTATCATTGCAGTGAAGCTGTTTCTTGCTGAAGTATTCAGATAAGGGCTTTAAAATCTATAAATATCCTCGATTTTACGAACGTTTGCCGCTATCTGCACAGATTTTTGCAGTGACAGTCTCAAGATGTTTCTTATCAAAACGCAAATTTATGCTTACGAATTGCTACCAAGCAGACTCTAACTTTGTTTCAAAATAAAACAAAGCTGTATTTTAACAATTATTTCACAAAAAGTTTAACATAACTGAAGAATTCATAAATATTTCCATTTTCTTGAACAACGTTGATGAAGCAAAAAATAAATTAATTATGTAATTTCAGATTAACAGATAAAAAGAATGATTCGGTAATTAGAATACACCGTAGCTAAAAGTAACTGTTGGGGTCGACTATTACTGCAGTCACGTTTGACAATGAATATCATGAACGAAAATAGTAATAATAAAGAACCTTTAACGCTAAAGCTAACTAAGTTCACATTATTTTCATTCTGCTTATATTTAATTGTACATATTCACTTAAATGATTATTATCTTAACATTATCTTAATAAATTCCATCCACAATGTTTTCTAACTTATTCAGCATTTCGCTAATTCTAGGTGTTTCAAGCATTCTCATATTATACGCATTGCTCTATTTTACTGTGTTTGCAGTTGTTTTAAAATGGTTTACAGTTATTAATATTGGCATTTGTTATCATTTCCAAGGCTTACTATTAAAAATGTTGCAATTTCTCTTAACTTTATCAAAAATTCTTAATAACTCGAAAATTATTGCAGATAGGTATAGGAAACGCTAAAACAGATTGATACAGAATTTAATTTTTCATTAGAAAATGAAAAAAAAAAGTTAGGCATTGTATTTGAAAAATACGAGTTGTCCGAAGTTGTATTAAAAGAAAATCAAATTTTGGACACCCTGTAAGTAATGCATAGATTGCAAAAATTCCTGGATGAACTCAAAGATTTCTTCTATGCATAGTCTAAATTTAATTTAATTTAATTTGTCTCTTCAAAAATGGCACAATGGCAGATAATATTAAGCATCACGATGAAAATCAAAAAAATTTCAAAAACGTCCAAAAATCTAAAAAAACGACTGCTTTTAGGTATAGAAAATGCTATCAAAATTCCCTCTAAAATAACGTGTTAAATCCAAAACTGCAATAAAAAGTAGACCATTGTATTTGAAATAAGAAAGTAGATGTCAACTTTCGGTATTCCGGAAGTGCCGCCATCTTGAAAATATTTTCATTAAACAGATTATGGTCATTATGGTCCTAACCAAAATTTCAGATCAAGACCCTTTTTCATTCTTCATATATTTTCAATGCCCGATCGAAACCAATTACCCTGTATAATTCGTTTTGAACTTTAATGGAGTCAAAAGTTTTGAAAATTTATGATAGTTACGTAATTTATAATACTACAATAAAAATCCTATTTTGATTCATTATAAACATGAACCACATTTATGTAGAAACTAATTTTGTTTATTTTTAGCAGATTTTTGTGTAACTTAATCAATGAATTAATTAACACCACAATTATGTTAAATATAGTTTATATTTTAATAATATAATATACTATTGATGCTTTAATTATAAATAGAAATACAACAAAAACCAAATATTATTTATTATTTTCAATTAATTTCAAATAAAAGTGTACATATTTGAGTATAATATGAAGTAGTGTGTACACATTGCTTGTATGTTGTATGAATATTCTAATACACTGTCTTCAATGTTTAAAGACATCCCACACACTGCGACTGTTTTCCCATGTTCTGTGGAAAATGTTTAATATTGTCTGCAGACGCACTACTTGGCAAATAAGCTTTTCCGTCTCTTTTCTATTTTTCTTGTTAACAAATAATGCCCGGAGATATATCTTACAAACCGCAACAGGTTTAGTTTTTGATGTTCACCCACAACTATTTGGAGCAATTTCTACACGTTTGTTATGCATGCATTTAGCGTGAGTGATAATACTACTTCCATCAATGTCTTCCAATTTAAATTTATTCGATTAATGCTAACAAACTGCTCAATTAGGTCAAACCAATTCGTTCCGTAGTTATATTTGGGAAATAGTTAAGTTGTTGAACACAAATATTTTTTATCGTGAGCTACCTTCTTATGCTGTTAATTTATTTGATAAATTATAATTAGTTGCAATGCAATAATACGACTACCAAAATTGCATTGGTCAAATAAACTTTTTAAAAAGTGTATACCCCTGTATAAAGCACATCTCATTACAAACATCTACATTAATTTAAAACTTTTACAGCTTTTTAAGTTTTAACGAATCGTTTCAAAAATATTGAAGTAGGAGTATACACTGAGTGGTGCAAAAGTAGGTATACAGAGTTATGAGTTATACAAAGATCTCTATTATTAAACTAAAACTTTTATATTATTTTATTAATACTTCATATCTTTTATTGTTTTCCATTCCTTATTTATGATTGTTTTCAGATAATCATGGCTGGTAATTTAACCAACGACCTACGAAAGTGCGTAATAAAACAATACGGAAAGACAGAGAATGTTAAAAAGGTTCGACAGAAATGGGCTGAAGATAATAACCTTCACCAACTATACCAACAATCTACAGATTACTGGGTTCATCTGTTATGCGCCAAAGAGTGGTCGACCAGTCAGTGTTACTACTCATAAAAATGAAATGTTAGTTGCTTTGTCATTTACCCAAAGTCCGAAAAAATTAAAAATGAGAGCTTCTGTTGAGTTAGACATTTCCTGCAGATCTTTGAGTCGTGTGATGCAATATTTAGGTTTCAAAATGTATCGGCCAAGATTACTTCATGGATTATTAGAGGATGGTCCAGATAGACGTTTACAACTCTGCGACGTACTTTTGAATGAAGAAAGGCATCATTCGAAATATCTGACGAAGCGCATTTTAATAGGCATAACTAATATATTACTCATCACAAAAACCCCATGAAACAACTGAAGACCAGTTGAATCAACCTGGGGTTACAGTTTAGGCAGGTTTTTCATGTAAAGGGTCATTGGACCTATCTTTTTCAATAGAACTGTTATCCAGAACCTGTATCTTAACATGCTGAGGGAGACTGTTATTTCACAATTACGGCTACAGCATGATAATGAAGACTTCTATTTACAGCAAGATGGTGCTCGGACCCTACTATGCTGTAACTGTGCGTGATTTTCTTTACAAAGATTTACCCCATGGATAGGTCGACGAGGGCCAGTTGAATGGCCACCACGATCACCAGATCTCACCCCAATGGACTTCTTCTTTTGGGGTGTTTTCAAAGATAAAGTATATTCCAGAAAACCACGCACTATTAATGACATGAGTCAATTCATAAAAGAGGCATGCTAAGAAATTGATAACAAAAACCTTTGTGGAAAAATGTGCTTGAGTGTAAAAGCTAAACTACAGGAATATGCAAATGCAAAAGGCCGGCAATTTGAGCACTTAAAAAATTGTACTTAATTGCAATTTGTATGTCATGCTTATTGTGACTTAATAAAGCTATTGTTTTTTCATAATAAAAATATACTTGTGCAAGTGTCTATTGTACACCATAATTTAATAAGGTAATTTAAATTTATATTTAACTGTAACAGCTAAGACAAGGTTGTTATATCGTATTCTATGGCTATGGCAAATGTTTTGTTCCATATTAAATATTATTTATCAAATGCAAGACAACGCAATACTGAAGTAGTCAGTCACTTGAATTACGCACACAATGTATCGTATAACGACAATATTGATCCTGTCACAAATCACAAATGTGTTTTTGCATTTCTTAATATTTGCCAAAAAGAACATGTTTGACGTGCTAGCTATACGTTTAAAATAGCAATGCACAATATTTTATATACAGGCGACAATAGTCTTAAAAAACAAGTATAAGTAATCAGTCAATAAATGGGCAAATAAAAATTAGTAGTACAGGGTGTTTCTTAAATATTGCAAAACATTTC
This sequence comes from Elmis aenea, assembly GCA_947652605.1. Taxonomy (NCBI): domain Eukaryota; kingdom Metazoa; phylum Arthropoda; class Insecta; order Coleoptera; family Elmidae; genus Elmis; species Elmis aenea. The sequence goes on from OX393578.1 coordinate 14,390,402, forward strand.
GGGTGGCAATTCCTTACCGAAAATTAATTGGGGTCTTTCATATAAAAATTTTTTCTTGGACGTCTCCTTTCGGAGTTACAGCCCCCTAAAAGGGAGCGATAAAATTAGGTTTTTATTTTATTTTTCGAAGTTGGATGAATGTAGGAAAATGATATTTGGTAGATGTTTTATACTTATTAAAAGGTTTCCTATAGTAATTTTCAATCATCTTCTATAGTTTTTTTCATAAAATCTACAGTTTTTGAGTAAAAAATAAAATAAGCAAACATGAACCATCAAATATTTCAAAATAAAACGAATCATTTTGGTGGTTCCCATGGCTTGTTTATCTTCATATTGGGTAGAATTAAAGGGCGCCTTAGCATTGTCGCCGCGTAAACGTCAAAATAAATTCCTCCCGTCACTTCTACCCAACATGAACATAAACAAACCATAGCAACCACAAAAATGAATCGTTTTAGATTGGAATATTTGATGGTTCATGTTTACTTATTTTATTTTTTACTCAAAATCCGTAGGTTTAACGAGAAAAACTAACGAATAAAAAAGTTTCTTAACAAAGCAAGGTTTTAAACAAAAATTTATTAATTGCAAAATTTCAACCCACCATAAAATTCTGATAAAAAAAAAACAACAAGCGTCGCACTTTTCAGCCCCCTGTGAAGGTGGGAGTTGGTTAAAATATTGCTATGGGAAACCTTTTAATAAATTTAAGACATATACTACTACGTTAATCCAAATTTAAAGCATAAAATAAAAACCTAATTTTACCGGTCCCTTTTAGGGGGATGTAACTCCAAAAGGAGACGTCTAAGGAAAAAATTGTATATGAACGACCCCCCTTAATTTTTGGTAAGGAACCACCAACCGAATTTTTCGCAATGTTTAAGAAACACCATGTATAAGCGGTGTGTTATAAACACAGGCCTTATAATCAATCCCATTGAATCATCACAATAGTTTTTGTGAACTACTATTATTATTCCGTTAACGACAGATTTACTCTTTGCGCTGGTTTTATTATTGACTCGAAAAGACTGAAAACCTGAGTTTTTCTAAGAAATGATTTTATGATTCTGATACCTCATCTACACAGTCTACGACACAGTTTGTTTCCAATATCGACTACTACCTAGCTGTGTATTATAGTGTTTTTTTAATGTTTTTTACGACAGACACGAAGTGTTATCAAGGTTTTATACCCGTCGGTCCAAAGTTACAGTGTCGTTAAATAGTGCAGTAAACAGCTGCAATCATTAATACAGCAGTGAATTTTTAATTTCATTTGCTATTCAGCAATATTTTACGAGGTAATAACTTATCCGACTACTGCCGAAGTGCAAAGGAATATCAATTATACCGACTTGAATTAATGATGTATGGGAAATGAATTAGAAGCTCCATTTACTGATATTACTTCTTACGAAAATATGAATGGAAAGAAAATCGGTGAAATGCAGAAAAATCTGTTTTTGTTATTGAAAACTTCTCGCTGTCTAGGATTATCAAACATTTAATTATTGCTTTATTTTCAACGATACCCAGAAATTTTAATGAACAGATTTTACATTAATTTTGCGTGCACTCAAATGACTTAATTGCTTTTAATTTATTGCAAAATAATGTAACTTGATCATCGTAGTAGTCAATTCTCAAATTATTCTGTTTTAATTTCCAACTCGTATATTTAAGCCTGTAAGAATATTATCTTACAACTTCGTGAAAACTAAAAGTTGTATAAACTTTAAGCATGGCTGTATTCCTAGATGCTGGACGAGCGTCGACAAAGTGTGTCACATTGATCTCTTATATAAAATTAAGAAGATATTCCCCAGTCTCTATTATTTAATAAAAATATGGTACATTACTGAAAGATGCTTTCAAATAATAGTTATTTATCTATCAAGGCCAAAAAGTACGTTTTGGCCGAGGTGCATATTACATTTTTTGTGCGATCGAATTAAAAACAATTTAAATTTTTAGTGTTTTTCAAAAATATAGGTTAGAAACTACGTGACCTTCTGTCACTGACAGATGACGGCGTATGCTGTTAGCTTTAATGCAAATTTACGCTGTAGCGGCCGAAAAAGTTACTTTTGAGGCCGTTGCTAAGAGTAACGGCCTGAAAAGTTATTTTTTAGGCCGTTGCTAAGGATAACGCCGGTACTTTATGGCTGCTAACGCGTCCGTCAAACAGCTGTTTTTAGTACGATCGCACAAAAAACATAATACTGCATACTCCAACTGCTGGCAAACGAAATCAGGCGCACCACAAGGAAGCGTACTGGGTCCTTTATTACATCTAATTTATTCTGCAGACGTACCCACAGCCAACACCACTACTATTGCAACATTTGCGGGCTACACGGCCCTGCTAACAACAAATAGCGACCCCATTGTAGAATCACGACTATCACAACTACTCCAAAGTCATTAAGGCCTTCTTCAAAATTGGTTTAGCAAATGGAGAATTAAAATAAATCAAACGAAATCAGTGCAAATCACTATCACCACGAAACATGTAATTAGCCCACCAGTTACCATCAACAATGTTCAAATACCGGTTCATACTGAAGCAAAATACATCTTGACCAAAAACTGACGGCATGTCAAAACAAAGCGTCGTGTTTCCTAGGCCGCAAATCTATGTTATTTCTTGGAAATAAACTTTTAATTTATAAGTGTATAATAAAACTCTTTTCAGCATACGGTCATACGGTATCCAACTTTGGGGTAGCACTAAGCCCTCAAACACAAAAATTATCCAGCGACTAAAGTCGAAGTTTTGCGCTGCATACACAACAAATTAAATTATTACTTTACTCTTGTTTTTTTTGGTATAAAATAATAGCCCTATGATTAGGTAAGCAATAAAATATTGGGTAACAGTGAAAAAAGTACAACGTTTGCCATAATCGACTCTCTTAGGACAGACTAAGAAATTAGATTTAATGAAAACTAATTAAGAGGAGAAAATTTCGAATACCGATTAATCGGTGCATCCCTAATATGTTTTATTATCAATTTTTGAACAAACAAGAAAAACCATACACGACTTTGAAAAAAAAACAGAAGAATTGATTTATTTACTGCTGCATATCAACCTTCCCAAGTAGCACAATAATATTGGCCAAATATTGTTACGCGGGCCCAATATTGTTAACATTCAGCCAATATAGGTTTTTTCTAGTTTTTTATTGAATCACCTATATCAGACAACTCAATGTTAATATGTTATTGGTCCAATACGTTTATATTGTTTGATGATTATTTCCAGTTTATTTTTATTGGCAAGACATAAACAAAATATATTTACCCCTTATTGCCTGGCAACATTTAGCCAATATGGGTCATTTCAAGTTTTTTATTGAACAACCAATATCAGAAAACTCAATGTTAATATGTTATTGGTCCAATATGTTTATATTGTTTTGTAGTATATTATAAGTTTAACATTTGAATTTGGCGCTCCAGGATGTAGATGGAATTAGTGTTTAGCGTATGTTAGGTTACCGTTGGCGGAATTGTATTGTAATTGGCAGAATGAGAGTGCGAATAAATGTTGTTACTGTCTCGTTTTACGTTTGCCCTCTTAGAAAGTTTAGAATAATTTATGTGGATTTATGTGAGCCATCACCACAGTGTTCAGAAGTGGGATCAGGAACTGATGAAGTGATTAGTTTATAATGTTGGATTAACAGGTTATTTTATAATATTTAAACATTCGCACTGTAAACGTAAAACACATTTTTGAAGTAAGTTTTACCACGTGTTTTCAATTTTAAAAATGAGTGAACACGAACGCATTAGCATGTCGGTTGATGATATAATAGCCAATGCAGTAAAAGCTATGATAGTTAGTGATAATGCTAGAATGAAATCAAAAAAAGTGGCGGCTTTTATACCAAATTTCGATGGAATTCCTGAGTCGGACATCGATATGTGGTTTAGTCGGTTATCAATAGTGAAAAACAATTATCAAGTGGAAGGAAGATATTACCATGCTCCTAGTTGTTGTTGGAAAACTTTCAGATTAGTCTTGAAGTATTACAGTTATCGCATGAAATTGTCGGCGAAATACAGATTTGTAAGAAAATTATGCTTGGTTTTCTTTAATTTTTTTATATTTTCAGTTTGAATCAACCATTTATGCAGCCTTATTGGACTATTATTGGATATTAATATTTCTAAACCATAAAAACATATGAAGGAGATTTATGCATATATAACATTGTACCAATCAGGGTGAATAATATTGGTTGAATATATTTTAAATTGTGTACATTTCACCAATATCGATACGGTATATTAATTTAATATTATTTAATAATATAGATCCTTTATAAAAAAATTTTATAGGATTAATATTAATTTAAAATATTTCACCATTATTAAAAAATTTTGACATATCTATATTTTCCCAGTATTTTATGTCAATTTTTAGCGAATGTTGGCCCAATATTTTGTGCTACTGGGGTTAGTTCATTGGTTTAAGCACATGCACGAAATATTCGAAAATATGGCTTAACCGATTATTAATACAAATCTGATTCTTAGACGTGTTTGAATACGCGGTTTCAAACATGTTATTAAAAAATTAATTACTATTGGTTTCACTTTAATTACACCAAATATCTATATAGTTATTAGTTTAAGTGAAAATAATCCCTTTTAAGCTTGTAACGAGCTTACACTAGTTGCGTTCCTTTGTCATGTGAGCGCACTCTGTTTCGTAACAGAAAATCGGCTTTGGCACATTTTACATTCTGCATTTGACTGACAGAATTTGAAATGTAACCAATCGTATCACGTAACGTACGTACGATAAAATGCTGCATTTTATATGAATTATGTACTTTGAAGGCAACCAAAATGGCTTGTGAAGTATATGCGCACTTAAAAGAGATGGATTTAAAGCCATTTTATGTATAACCATACAGTTTTAAAAGTGATGTGTAAATAATAGAATGATGTCTGAAAGGCACTCAGGGCGAGAAAGCTCATTTAAAACCACGTGAATGCTGAGGCTTTGTTTCAACAGAAGAAAGAAAACATCAACAAAACACAGATTGATGAAGGAAAATACATTTATTAGGCCTGTTTATGAAAATAAATTACGCTCCCAGGGGTTGATTCCTTATGCTGTGGTTGGTTGTGTGTCTCAAAGAACACTGCCAACGAGCTCCTAATTTAGAGTAATTGTTCCTGGATTTCTAATATTTATATTATGCTTTCATCATACAAACGAAGAAGCCTAATAAGCCTTAGAAAAAACTATGTCTAAAGTAATACCCAAATTACCGTTATACTTTTAAGTTTTTAACGTGAAAGAATATGATACGAGGCACGTTCAAATTTCATCTGAATTATTTTTTTACAAACAATAAAATAATACAGTAACATAAAGACATGTTTATTTTTGTATACAATGTCTTCTTCTTCTTCTTAATCGGTTCCTCTTGTAACTTTCGGTGTCGAAGTATGCTTTTCTATTTCTGTATTATGTTTCTCCACTCTTTCCTATTGTTAGCTAATTGTGGCACATCTCTCCAGCTGACTACTTTTTCTTCTAGTCTTTGCCTCACTTCTTTTTCCCATTTTATTCTTGGTCTTCGTCTATTTTTTTTCCCTCTATCGGCATTTTCTATCCTATTTTCGCGTATCTACTTTCTGGTATGCGTGGTAAATGTCCAAGCCATCTTTATTGATTCGTCTCCATCTTTTTCTTAATATCAGGTTATTTCGAATTTTTTCGTTACTTATTTTATCGATCAGTCTACATCCCTCTATTCTTCTCAGAAATCTCATTCCCTGTACCTGTATTCTTTTTTGTTTTTGAGTTAGTGTCCAAGTTTCTGAACTGTACGTGAGAATGGGTACTACACCCTATAGAATGTTTATTATTATCCTATTAAACGTTCACAATTTTTCATATAGCGTAAATATTTTTTTGTGCGATCGTACTAGAAACAGCTGTTTGACGGACGCGTTAGCAACCATAAAGTACTGCATTACCGGCCCTATCCTTAGCAACGGCCGTAAAAGTTACTTTTCAGGCCGTTACCTTTAGCAACGGCCGAAAAAGTAACTTTTACGGCCGTTGCTAAGGAGAGGGCCGGTAATGCAGTACATACGCCGTCATCTGTCAGTGACAGAATGTCACGTAGTTTCTAACCTATAATTTTGAAAATTACTAAAAATTTAAATTGTTTTTAATTCGATCGCACAAAAAATGTAATATGCATCTCGGCCAAAACGTACTTTTTGGCCTTGATACATAAGTAACTATTTTTGGAGCATTGTAGTAATGTATAGACTATTTTGGTATTTTTTTACAAAATGTATGTTTCATAATTAGAAATGGTATACGTTATAAGGTTATGCGGTTTCTTTTATTCTTTTAAAATTTAGAAATATCTATAAATTGGAAAATGAATTTTTAAATAAACTTTAAATGTTGCCTAACTTGTTTTGTTCTATTATGAACGATCATCGTTTTCTTATTTTTTATGGACGCCACGATAGATTTTCACAATAAATAACAGGACAACCAATTGTAATAGGTGATAATGCACGAATTTCTAAAAAAAAGTTGTAATTATAAGCTACTATGCAATCAGCTTTGGGATGCAAGACAAACTGTAACCAATATGTGACAAAAATATTAAAAACTGCCTAGTTTTATGCTTTTTAAGCACTAGAATAAATAAAAGTACATAACCTGCAATAAGTGACGCTCTGTGTATATACTTTTATTTTAAAAATATAATAATAAGAAAGGCCACAACAAAATCATTATAAAAAGTTGTTAAAACTTTATAAGAATTGAAAAGGATTGCCTTAATAAATATGTAAAAACCTAAAAACTTTATTAAGTTGTTCAAGTAATTACAAAGTAGTAGCGAACCATTGTAGGAGGAATTGCGAACAGATATTTACAAACTTGTGTTGAGGTTTGCTAACAAGTGAACTTAAACTTTAAGATAATAATTTAGCGGGATTAAAGCAAATTAAATTTATAATTAAGAAGCCAAACACATAAATTAAAAAATATTAAAAAACTGTGTTGTTCACGACTATAATATCCAATATGATTTATATGATGTTTATCTTACTTAAGATATAAAAACGCATTAACCTTTTACCAGCATTTGCTGTAGATAATTATGTTTGTTAAATGAATTTGAGGCATATTTACCATAAAAGCGGATTGTACCCAGCAATATTTCCAAATTAGTTTCTTTGATTATAAGTTGACCTTGACACCAAATGAAATTGCTTCCTTAGTTTATTTATTGCTAAGTAGAATGTTGGATAGATGAATAATAAATCTAAAAGAAGTGAATCATATTTATACAGGGTGAGTCAAGCCGCATGCCACGAAGTTTTATGGCGAAACGGCATATATTCTCCAACTTTTGTCGCTGTTAGATTATGTAAAGTCAATAATGGCTACATTTTAAAAATATTTTCAAACATAAAGGGTGCTTCGAAAAAGAGTGGCATAATACTTTTTCTTATGGACCCTGTATATTTTTACATTTTTTACAAATTCTGTTTCTGGCCTACTACAACTAGATATGTACTTTTTTACTCTTCAAGAGTAATAGCCTTTTATTTTTTTACTCGAAAACAGTTCGTCGGACAAAAAAAGTCAAGAGGCCAGTTTTACTAAGAGATAAAGCAAAATTATAAGAATGACATTTATTTTGAAAAAAAAACAGTGGTGTATCATTTTTTTCATTAAAAATATTCAAGGACTTGTTAATACGGACGCCATTGGTAGAAATAGAACAATTTTTTTTCTGCAAAAAATGTGTTTTTATGCCTAGTTAGTACCTACTTAAATTCAAAAAAATATCTAAAGCGGTATCAAAAATATTACGAAAAAAGCGATATTTTTTTCAACTTTTAACACCCTGTATCTCAAAAATACGGCGGTTGCGGACCTACATTGATATGAACTTTTTTCTTAAAATCATCCAAGGAATAATACCCTTAAGGATCAGCATTCAATTATGAAACACCCTGTATAGTTTAAACAAATCTGTATCTCTTTTAATAAGCCAGATTCCCATGCTGGAAATGTATGTAATCTGCCAATAGTTTATCAAATTCTACCTAAAAGTAACCTTGAAAACCTTAAAAATCAATGTGTTCTACTTTTAAAAATTAAGAACTTGTAGCACATTTTTAAAATCATTTTAATTTCAATATTGTTTTTAAAAAAATAAAACGAAAACTGCTACAAATTCTGTAAACACAGGTGTGCTTATTCCTCATCTTATCATATCTTTATATGTTGTAGATTTTGACATAACCTACAAATATTTCGATTAACGACCACCCAGTATAACCGCTTATCTTATACTTAAAAAAATGTAATTTCGATTACCCAGTTCAATGTTTTTTTCACCGTAAATTTTTTGCATTCTGTGGTAACTTATACAATGTTAAAAGTACGAGTACAACTCGCTTAGGTAGTAAAAACGCAAGAAAAATGTCCGACAGCAGTAAAACTTGAACAAAAACTCTCCTAATCGCATCGGCGAAGTCAAATACGGCATATCACCCGCATAATTATCGAATGCTACGGAAATGTTTTCGACTAACGAACGCTTCATTACATTTAACAAAGATAGAACGGCGCATTTTACGGAAAAGCGACTGATTGGGGTCTATCGGATTCTGATAGGATTATTCACGAGTGATATTGGCTTTGCAATGTTTATTGGACCACTGAATGCTTGCAACTTAATTATAACACAATTCGCTTTGTAACGTGCAAATTATTGGGATTGATAACGTTGCATTGTTAGCATAGTGTAGGTATTCATTCATTCTCTAGAGTTATTAGCGCTATTTTGTAGTAGGTATTATATATACAAAAAGGTATTTTATATTTAACTACAAAACACGCACAATACAAGTTTTTTTAATGTACAGAATTCAATGCATTTGTAGGGATTCTCGATAATTACAATGGTTAATGAAATTTTATATTGGTCCCTAAAGCTAGGTTTTTAAGATAAATTTATCTGTGTTATCGCATTTAAAGTAGCAATTTTAATTTTTCGGTACAGACAATTATTGAAGTTTTCAAAAACACTTTATTATAAAAATTAATAAAGGGTGAGGATTTCTGATATTTTTTTTTTTAAATAAAATAAAAACCAAGGATACCAGAAGATACGATTTAAAAAAGAAAAGGATTATGTTGTGACATCCCGCCCGCCTGGCATCAATTATTTTAATTTTTCTTTACTGTACTGAGATATGGCTAATTTTGTAAAAATGTCCTTAACATAGTTTACTATGATTTCGTAAATAAGTGATTATTAAACAACTGAAATTCATTTCCCAGTAACTTTTAAGCAAATCCGTGTATATTTTGTATTTTATAACTTTTTATTGTGGTATTGTGAACTTGGCAAAATTTGAACACTTTCAAAAGTTTAATATATCAGAATGTAATGCATTAGAAGTTTACATTGTAAGTGATAAAAAGGTAGCAGCTCTTAAAAATTTACTTGGAAATGACGTTTAGTTGTTTAATAATTGCAAACACAACTTTTTTACGAAATCATGGCAACTTTGATAAGGAAATTTTTAAAATAAGCTATATCTCGGTTATTTTTTGCAACAAATATATAAAACTATACCATTTTGAAAAGTTAAAAAAACTCTCTTTTACAACAAAGCATGGCCAACTAGGGTTTACCTCGTATATCGGCAGTTAAGGTCGCTACAAAAAAATTTATTATGTTTTTAAATTAAGCATACAGTTGTATACAAAAACTCAATAACATTTTGTTTTATTTTAATAAACAGAGAAGGTACAGCAAATTTTCAAAAATGATGAAATTTCATTTTTCTTCTGTAGTGCCAAAATGGTCAGTTTTTTTTCTCCCCATATTGAAATATTGCTACTAGTCTAGAGAGACTAACCTACAATTTTATTCTAAAATTCTTAAAGACTAGGTATTTTTCCAAGATGTCCCCATTTGTGTTTCTTGTTTTCTTACATAAAACACAAGTTTGTTGTTTTTCTTCTGTGGTGCCAAAATGGACAGTGTTATAAAAAATATGATTACGCAGGCGTTTTTATCTCAATAAAATAGCCTAAGAGACCAATATCAGATTTTCGTTAATTATTACGGTAAGCGAGATACTCCGTAAAACATTCGAATTTGGTCCTCCCTGTACAATGTCAGTGGTTTTGCCTATCAACAAATGATTTATTGATGAGTTTGTGTATTATCATTAGGAAACACTGCTCATACAATATGTGCTTACAAAACAAGATGACAGGGATACATGTACATTTACCAAAAAGGGCCATATGGGGCCAAAGTTCTAGCACAATCGTGCTTAGGCAGCCAAGAATAACCCACCAAGAAATGTACAGTCAGTTGAAAAATAATAACAATCATTTCAGTTGTTGTGTTTTCGTTTTTCTAACTATGTAATAATTGCCATAGACCTGTGTTTTACGTAAAACAATGTCCATTTAAATTATAAAGAGGATACGAGCCAAAATTAAAAGTAATAAACACAAGAATAGTAGGTACTCTTTCCCAATAGTACGAGCCAATCAACAGCGCGGTCTATCACAATGTAGACTATTGATAAGATCATCAGTAATAAAATTAAAAGAAAAATAGGATTGGAAGATTTAAAAAAAGCGGTAAATTTACACCAACTACGATGACTGGGACGTCTATATCAAAAGCCAGGGGAAAAAAACGCGCAAATGGGACGGAAAATGAATAATAGAGGAAAACAACGTAGAGGAAAACCGAGAATAAAACGTAAACGCAGAGGCGGAAATAAAAAGCAGAGATGTGCCACATTTAGCCAACGATCAAGAACTAGGAATCCATTCCTCGGCTCTGAAAGGTGCAAGAGGATTAGATTTTTAAGTTAAAAGAATGTTAATTATCAAAATTCTCAACATATACTTCAAATTTGAAGCACGCTGCAAATGTATTTTTAGGCCCTTGAAAGCAAATTAAAAAATTGCAAGGAAGCATTTGCATCGTTAAAGAACTATTGTTTTTTATAATATATCAAGAGGATATTTACTATGGCTACTAATATACAGTGTGTCCCCGTTATCACCGCGAATATTTTAAGTGGTGATAGAGGACCTTTTTCTAAGAAAAAATTTCAAGTAAATTTTTTTCCTAAAATCAAATGCTAAGCTGATATCAACACTTACTTGATTTTTTACACTTCTGCATTTATAAGACTCTGTAGCCGAAAATATCAATTTTATTGTAAAATACCTTAAAGCTTTTTAATAGAACATGAAATTATCTACAAAATTAGTTTTATTCATTTTTTGTCTACAGGCAATGGTTTGAGAGTTATAAAGCAGTTTGTACAAAAAAATGTAAAAAATTAACAAAATTTAATTATTTCTTAGACTTTGCAACCGCTGTATCTTTAAAATTTTATGGGCTACAACTTTGGTCAAGTGAAATTTTTTGAAAATCAAACCGTTTTTCTGGAAAAGCTGAAAATATGGAATAGAGTGCAAAAACAAAATTTCCTACAAATAGTTTTGTATTTAAAACAGCTTTTAAAGAGAGTGCGATTACGTGATTGAAACTGATGGAGGTCATTTTGAACACTTATTGAAGTAATTTTGTGGTTACATGTTAATTTTATTGCGTCCAGATGGATTTGCATTGTTTTGCATTTTATCGTTTTTTTTTTCCACATTTTTCACTATTATAAAGATTTCTATGATACATTTAGTTTTATTGAACAACATATTTACCGAAGTTGTAGTCCGTTAAATGCCTTATCCGCAATAGGCATCCGTTTTGCTGTACGACGTTTCGTTAAAAAGATGCGGCGTTTTTAAAAATTTACATAACTTATTTATATGCAATTTTACAATTTTTTGTTAAATTTGTTCGTTAGCTCCTTAAAAAAAATTACAAGGGGTGGTTTTCTGAAGAATCTCAAACTTTATAAAAAGCTTTGAAACTTATGAGATACATAATTTTATAAATGTTGCCGATGCTATGGCATTTTTAAATACAAAATATCATAATTAACGGGAGTTTTTGTTTTTCGAAAACGATAAAATTCAAAACAATGCAAATCCATCTGGACGCAATAAAATTAACATGTAACCACAAAATTACTTCAAAAAGTGTTCAAAATGACCTCCATCATTCAATTACGTAATCGCATTCTCTTTAAAAGCATTTTTAAATACAAAACAATATTTGTAGGAAATTTTGTTTTTGCACTCTATTCCATATTTTCAGCTTTTCCGGAAAAACGGTTTGATTTTCAAAAAACTTCACTTGACCAAAGTTGTAGCCCATAAAATTTGCTATCCGGAATGGGCCGTCGGTTTTTTTGTACAACCTTTCGTTTTAAAGATACAGCGGTTGCAAAGTCTAAGAAATAATTAAATTTTGTTAATTTTTTACATTTTTTTGTACAAACTGCTTTATAACTCTCAAACCATTGCCTGTAGACAAAAAATAAATAAAACTAATTTTGTAGATAATTTGTTCTATTAAAAAGCTTTAAGGTATTTTACAATAAAATTGATATTTTCGGCTACAGAGTCTTATAAATGCAGAAGTGTAAAAAAATCAAGTAAGTGTTGATATCAGCTTAGCATTTGATTTTAGGAAAAAAATTTACTTGAAATTTTTTCTTAGAAAAAGGTCCTCTATCACCACTTAAAATATTTGCGGTGATAATGGGGACACCCTGTATATATAAAATATTGATTAAAATCTGATTCTGACGATATTGTACTACTACGGCCTCATTCATATCTCATCAGGAGTATCTGTGTTAAACCTCTATGCATACAATGCAGCAGGCCATGAATCTAATTACTCTTGATTATATTGTACCTACCCTATATACGTACAACAATTATCAGTATGTATGTGTGTGTACAACTCGATTGATGGATTTGTGGTTTATCCTGTGTGTTGTACTCGATATTACACATAACACTTTCTCTATTTACGAAATTAATTCAATTATAAAACCGATTATGATTTGGGGCATGCGTTTTCAAGTGATTATTAAACATTATTATTTAAAAAAAAATCATTAGTGAAATATTTGTATAAATTACATGTTTTATTGCAAATACTATATTACTTCAATACAAAAACATTACCACTTTTTTTCCAAAGTTGATTGTTACTAAAACACAAATTCATTGCTAACACACAGTGTACTGTTATCAAGAACTTTATTTATTGGAAAACACCATTGTAACAAAAATTATTATCATGGTCATATTATGGATGAAATTAAAGTGGTTTCTGGACAACAAATTAGGATATCCTAAAACGAAAGCTGTGCTTGATTTAATTTCAGTACCTTCAGTTTTTGCAACTTCATCATTTTGTGAAAAAATAAACCGATGAAATTGCGTTCAGTCAAGCACACTCTGTTTGTAAACTACGAACATAGAAAAGAGAGAACTCGAAATTTAGTAACTTTTTATTTCCATATTAAGCCTCCGTAAAAACTGGTTAAAAATACACATTGATAACGTATGTTTTTTCCATAAGCTTGTCTGTTGAAACATTTATAGACGTTGGCACAACTGTGGAAGCATTGATTTGTGTTATATAATCAACATGAATTTACTGAAAATAAATACTTATTTTAAACCGTGTGAATATCGGATAAACTACAAACGTATTTTTACTTTAAAATGTACGTACTATTTTTATTGGTAAATAAATGTGGGCTTGGCTATTGAATCAGCAAAAATTGTAACATTAGTGGTTTTCAATTTTATCAGGAGTAGAAAACGAAAACGTTAAACGAAATTAACCGAAATTTTTATTGGAACGAAAACAAAATTATTATTTTTCGTTCAAGAACGAAAACGAAATAAATAATTCCTAAAACCGGTTTTAACCGGTTTTATTAATATTTAATTTTGATTCATTAAACACAAACACGAATTTACCGTCTGTACTGGGAAGACTCCAACAAGGAAGGCAGTAAAATATCTCACTTGAAATAAGTGAGCTTGACTTTTCTCTATTTACATTATGCATTAACAACTTTATTGCTACTATTTGTAATTTCGTGCAACAAAAGTAATTCTACAAATATCCTCTCTTTCTAATTTGATGATTGGATCATCAATGAATACTATACACTTGATTGGACAACAAATGGACGCGTAATAATCATTTTTAACACTTTAAAAATATGAAATTTGACGATAATGATCTATGACAGGAGTGTTTACCTTTTTTGTATTATGGACTCCGTTATCAGTCAGGTGAAAGAGGTGGACTCCTTCCCAGAATGAAGATTCTTTTTTAAATTTTTAACAACTGTATTGCGTGATGCCAATATTTATTATTTAAATTCAGGACCACAGATACAGCTAATACTATTATAATTTATTGGATACATTCAGAAGTAAAGAAAATCTAGATTTCAGTTAAAAGTTAGTAAAAATAAAGATAAAAAATTAATTTTTCCCATTAAAGCTCGCGAACCCCCTAAAATCTTTCCACGGACCGCTGGTTAAAAACCCCTAATCTATGGTTTGACAAACTAGTTGAGTTTTTCCTCCTTACGGGTACTATACTATATGAAATGCACTAAATTTATTTGGTTATAAGTTAAATGTGTTCAATAATTTGGTAAATTTAATATGACGATTCGCTAGTCTAAATTATGCCGTCCATAATAATCAAAACCGAACATATCGCCGTTTACAATTTAGCGGGGGCCCAACGATAGCTAAGAAACAATAACAAAAATGTAAATGAACTTTAAAATTCAACACAAACATTTTGTATTTTACATTTATTACCAAAAGTACAAAAATTTCACATCAAATTTGTTTTTATTTAAAGGCGAACTTTACTGATTTCAGTACGTATCAATACATACGAAGTATTTTACTGTTTATGAAAACGAAAACGAAAACGAAATTTTTTGGTGAGAACATAAAGAACGAAGAGTAAATATTTCGTTTTCGTTCCGATTAAAAACGAACGAAATATATTTCTCTTAGTCCCCGAATTGTATAGTGCACGAAAAAAAGTACAAGTACATTTTGAAATTCAAAAAATTAAAGACAATTGCCAAAATAATGACGATGGACACAACTAATTTTATAAGTGATTTTTTTGTTTGTTTCCTAAATGGGTAATATCAACTAACAAACAACTTAAATATATAGAAACATCCTACGCAAAATACCTAAAACTTTAACTTGAACTGCTAACTTTAACAACGTTTTTCACTTTAACGTGAAAGTGAAACATTTACTTAATTTCACGATTTTTTTACGTCAATTACAAAATTTTCTTCAGTGTTCATATTAGATTTTTAAAACTACTTGCGCGTTATCTCAGAGCCTTTTTGGATAAATAGCGAACTAACATTTACCAAAATACAACAATTTATAAACGAATGGTACATTTACACACCAAAACTGTAAAAACACTTACCTTGCAACGCTCATTCAAAGTTTGGTCAAGTCAGTTTAGCTTAGGTAACGCTCTCGTGTTGTTAAATTGTACGTGCGTGCTCGTCCGTATTTCTTAACTTAATAAAAAAGACAGACTTAATGACCACAACAACACACATCAGCCCCTTTAAGCAAACACAAAGATAAATCCAGCTACAGCCATCACTGCGTTTTATCCCATCAACGGATACTGGAAAAATAAATCTTGTATTACAAAAATAAAGTGAATAATTTTTGATAATTAAAAATTCTATCAATTAAGCAATAGGTATGTTACAAAAACCAAATTTTTAATTTTTCTATTTAGAATATCCCAAGTGTAATTAATTATAGGTTTTAGACACCCACGGTACTAAAACATTTTCATGTTCATTATTTAAAGAAAGATACGCTTTTAAAAATTTAATGGAATAGAAAAAATTGTTTTACTTACAATAAAAGCAGTAAAAATCGAGATTGACTTAATTATAACACAAACTTTTAATACACTAGCCACAAGTAACTGTCTTAAGCATGCATAACCAGTTAGCCACGTTGGCTCAAAAGCGTGCACATTGGAAATATGACTAGAGTTGTCGATGCTAATCAAACACTTGCATCTGTAATATCACAAAAAACTAACTAGAGCGAGCGTTGCATGAACCAGAATCGGTCAGATGCCATTTCAGGGTAATACAACAAGGTCACCAAATTCGCCATGGGAGTTCTCGAAGGATTTCAAAGACTATTTTATAATGGCTTGCGTTTTTATTATCATGATGTTTAATGAAATTTAATAAACATGGATCACTGAAAGTTACAAGTAAAATTAACGCAAAAAAATTAATATATTAAACAACATTGCCTGGTTTCGTTGTTCATAACACAATTTACATTAAAAACAGTCGATTTTTTATTGTGAAAGATCTTTTCACTACTCGTTAATACACTAAGTTTCATTGAATAAATACTTCTTTTAATAAATTTGAGACAAAAATACTTGATAATTATATCTTTTAATTTGTAATTGAAAATTATACAGTATGATCCAGATAATAATCTGCATTTTTTTTAAATTTTATAATCCTTGTATGCGTCATCAAAGTCATCAATTGATAGCATAAAAACTAAAAAGTTACCTAATAATGCCAAATTTAAAAATTTAATGTTGATAAGACTAAACAAAAAATTTTTAAAAAGTTGTTTACTTCTTTCAGGATTTCTTGAGAATTGAGCTTAAAATGAACATAAAAACACGCTTAGTTGCTAATATTACCATACACCTTGTATATCGTCTGTTTTAATTGTATTAAAATTCAAAATATTAAAAATTCACCCACCATCGAGAATTAAATGTTTTCTTTAGATTGTGTACCTAAGACCAGTGGCGCGTCATCCTATGGGCGAAAAGGGCAACTTAACGGGTCCCCCAGCAACAGCAAACCTAGTATCGGCCATCTAAATATCGGAGCTCGGAAGCTATAACTCATTGGGACTTCCTAAAAAAAACTTTGTAAACTAAAAATGCTTTGCGCGTGTCACAAAATTTCGAAAATTATTCAAATAAATGCAACTTCGGGGGCCATCTAAGTCGGGAGTCCGGGTGCTTCGCACTCACTGAGCCCCCTCCTTTAACAGCCCTGGCCAAACTGGAGGAGATATCGCTAAAAGGGTATGATAACTGCATTATGAATTTGATAAATACCTATTCAGACTACATCAAAGTTACTATTTTTAATGAGAGATAACACAGTTTATAAAATGTTTTTTAAATGAAAATTTAACTTATCCTTTATTGATGTACAAAGCAAGCGATTCAAAGACAACTATTCTTTTATGTTGGCATATATTCGTTGATTACTGTTTAAAGGCTTCAGCAGTGCGATCGTTCTGTGTCGTTAAGAGAAGTCAAAATTGAATTAGAATATAATTGGAGAATAAAAATAATGTAATTGGGCAAGAATAAGCATCGAGAATGACAATTAATGTATTTGGATTACGATTAAAATGAACTGATTAAAAATTTCTCAGCCAAAAATGTACGAAAAGTCATTATATAGTTTTAATTTTGTTATAACATACCTGTCATCTGTCTTGTGATTTTTCTTTAATTTAAATCACAAGTTTTTATATTTTTGTTAAGTTAAGAATTGTGTGGGTGTATTTTTTAAATTTATAGATAGTTCTTTTCATTTGTCTAATTAAATGACTAGTTTATAAATGTATAATATTCTAATATATGTTTTATTAATATTATTTGTTGTTAAGTGCATTAAAAGTATATACTCTTCTATAAAGTGTATTATTCGTGCATTTATCTAAATTTTCTACATCTAGTTTGTTTTGTTTTTAATGAAATTTTATCCAAAATGTTCTTTAGTTGTTTTTTTTACATCGGCAGTGTTGGATTCAAGGAGTTATGCGAGGAATTTTCCTTCGGAGAAAAATGGCTGGATCCAACACTGAACTTGGGGCTCCCAAATTCAAATTAAGCTAAGACCCCACAAACGTATAACGCGCCACTGCAGCAGACTACGGTTTTTTAACAGATGCTATTTTAAAACAGGAACAAGCCTGTGACAATCTTCATTAATTAATGCAAGAATAAATATGATTTACCTTCTTAACATTGCATTTCAGAAAATATATTCTTGGTTGCTGGCCAGAAATAATAAATTTCACAAAGATTGCTAATCTGCAATCGTCAATTTCCTACTGTTTTATTTAGCTGGTCTTCTAAAAAGTGAATTAAATGTACTGCCAGCTCGTCAACGGAGCAAAAAGAATTTCATTTCAATTGGATATTACCTGAATGATACGACCAATAAAAACCTCAATATATGTGGGCCATTACGACGTTCTTATCGTCCATTAAAACTAGAATAAGAACTTAATAATCCACATACTAAATAATTCAACACTTTCAGTTGAGTTTAATGGAGGATGGAGCACCTCTTATGCTAGAGTACAATAGAATATACGTGAATTATGCAAATCATTATTAAGCTACGAGTTTTCCAACATTGCTTATTGTATTTTATAGTTTGATTTAGTGCAGAAGTCATAAAAATTTCATATATCACGTTTTTAAGTACATATCTAAGATATACAAAAAAGTGTAATTAAAAATCGCTGTATTTTTACTCTTCAGGTTTACTCTACTAATTAAAATTAATAAAAACACAAAATGTGGGCTTTTTTATCGAAACGTTGACCGTTGTTTATTTTTCCTAAAAATAAACATGAACACTCTATTAACTATAAGCGGGAAAATTATCTACCTTATATTGAATTTGTTTTTAAATTAGATTGGATATCGCTGGGTGCACGTGTTTTTTTAATTTTTGAGATATTAAAGAACAAAAACATAATATGAGGCATATCCGGAGAGTAAGTAAAGTTTGACTAAATAAACAGAGATTATTTTTTTTTTTATTTTTATCGGGTTAAATTACTTCTCGATATTATTTTCACAATTACTGATACATTTTCGACAACAGGACACCAGCTTCTATATCTTCTTCATAGGATGGAGATGGTTATTCCTGTTCTGCTCATATAACATCATTATCGCATTTCTCTTACTTGCCGCAAAGTTCAAGAACTGTTGTTCTCTACGAAATAGTGACAGATTGCAGGGAAGTCGCCAGAAAAATAACCGACTGCAGACTCCTGAGTCGGTATTTTTTTAAACCGATTCGACTCCCGACTCCTTTCATTAAAAAAAAACGTAATTAGCGTATATTTACTACAGTGAAACCGGTTTTTGTTTTCGTTCCTAAGTGTATTTTATAATGGTGAACAGGGTTTATTTTCTTTTGTTTTTTAATAATTGTAAAACACAAAGTTTTTTTAAATGAAAATATAAAATTTTTAACAATTCTGTTATACCAGCCAATTAAGATGGCTTGGACATCTACTACGCATACCAGAAAGTAGATACGCGAAAATAGGATGGAAAGTGAAGATGGAGGGAAAAATAAATAGAGGAAGACCAAGACTAAAATGGGAAAAAGAAGTTAGGTAGACACTAGAAGAAAAAGGAGTCTCATGGAGAGATGTGCCACAATTAGCTAACGATAGGCAGGAGTGGAGAAAAATAATACAGCAATAGAAAAGCATACCTCGACACCGAAAGGTACAAGAGAAACCGATTAAGAAAAATAAGGTTATACCCACGGTTATCATATAACGCGGATTTGCGAGATTGTATCCGACCCGCGTTAAAAACGACTTTCATTGTATTTGGTATTTTACTAATCTATTAATATAGGTAATACGGTAATCGTCTACTAGGACTGTTAAATTTATAATAACCATGCAAAGTTTAATGGGCAAAATATGCTATCAAAGTTGCATATTTTTTATGAATAACATTTCTGCTTATATTTCCTGTAAAATCTTACGTAAAATACGCATGCTTAATTTAGTTTAAAATATTATGTGGTAAAATGGATATTTTTTTATAAAACGCACCATAAATTTTCAACATTTTGTGTTATGAAACATTTATTATACAATTGATAGAATTAATAACAAACAGAAATGGGTACGCTATAAATAAAATAATACACCTTCAATTTTTCTTCCTTTTCACCCTTAAATTTTACAGAAACTTAACAGATATCAACATTGATGTATTTTTTGTACTCGCTTAGTATAGGTACTCAAAATTAAGCAAAAATTGTACTCAATATACCGGGGGTTTTTGATAATTTTATGAAAGAAAAATAATATGAAAATACCCTATATGGACAAGTTAGCCTCCACTACGGCGGAAATACGTGCCAATTTGCAAAACTTATCTGCAAACCACCACTCGTTATATGATACATCGACTTTGTAACTATCAATTTCTTATTTACTAGGATTAACCCTTATTCTCCTAGCGTCGTCAAATGACGACGTTTACCTGTCCTGTAATAACGGTGTATTGTCAGGTACCTGATGATTTTAAACCTGTCAGCTTAAGTTTAATTACTCAGGTAAACAATTGTTTTCATAAATGTAGCCATTGCATCGCAGTAAGTTGCAGACTTCGAACATATTTAATTGTTAAAAGTGACCAATTTACGAGAGAACACGAAAACCATGACGTCGTCAAAAAAGTAAGTACTAAATAATATAATTACGGTAAAAATATTTTATTTGTTTACATATTTTGAATATATAATAGTCAAGTGTTTTTTATATAAAATGTAATTATTTATAATAACATTTATAAGGGAGTTATTTCGCTATAAATTTGATTGTCGTCATATGACGACGCTAGGAGAATGCATGTACTAACATACCCTATTTGTCCTTAGATTTTTGAGTGTAGCCGAAATGATGGATTTGTTAGAAAATGATGATAGTGACCAAGATATTTTTATTGAACCACCTGCAGTTAATGAGCTAACAGACGAAGATTCAGATGAAGAAGAAGGGACGAATATAAACTGTTTATCCAGAAATCAACTAATGGCACCGGCAGAGAAAAAACAGACCAGAAAAGAAGTTTCAACTATTTCCAACCTAAACAAAATACCAAAGATCACCAAAAAATCAAAAAAAGATCAAATTATATGGAGCAGTGGCGGTAAAACTATACACATACAACCTAGTCAATTTCATCTTACGGCAGAAGAAAATATTGATGAAGTCACTGCTGTTCAATATTTTGAACGGTTTTTTGATGATACTTTAATCGAATTAATTATTACTGCCAGTTCCGAATATTGCTTATCAAAAAACTGGCCAGATATAAAATTAACCAAAGAGGAACTGCGAGTATTTTTTGCCATTTTAATTGTTTCTGGGTACAATCCATTGCCAGGAAAAGCAATGTATTGGAGTACATGTAGTGATTTGCGCAACATTGCGATATATGAATCTATGCGGAGGGATAGATTTGATAATATCATGAAATCACTTCATTTTAAATCAAATTTAAACTTAGACAAGCTCGATAAGTTTTCCAAATTACGACCATTAATTTCATATATTCAAAAAAAATTTATGGAAAATTATACACCCACCTCAGCAACATCGCATGATGAGGCAATGGTGGAATACTTCGGTAGGCACGGATGTAAGCCAGCGATTAGAAATAAACCAATACGATTTGGATACAAGGTTTGGTGTCAAAATTCACTATCTGGTTATCTAATCGCCTTTGATCCTTACCAAGGAAAAACTTATCGAGGAAATGAAAAAATGGAGAGTAAATTTGGTAAATGTTCATCTACAGTGCTTTACTTGCTAGACCAATATCCTATATATACCTTGCTTTCAACCTTATCATAGTTTATAAGTTTATAGTTTATATGTCTCAAATTTAATTTACATTGTAATATACTTTCACAAATAAATCTGAAATTATAAAACATACCAAGATTATTATTATTTGTACTCATATTCCCCTAGCGTCGTCATATAACGACAGCTCCTAAGTCAGGACCTGCGTCCTGTAATTTAATAAAAAGTGATTTTTCATGTATCTATGGCCATTTTTAAACAACTGATTGAATTTCAAAACATTTTGATAAATATTTCTTAATTCCGGAGAATAGGGGTTAATTAAACAAAATAAAATTACTCATTAGAAATATTTTAACATTAAAACCATATTTCTACATACCTTAACCTTAAAAACTTCAAAATAAAGGCACAATTGGCTTTTGTAAACTCTCAAATGTCAACACGGGCTAAGATTGGTTGGCTAAAAAACTAACCCAGCCGTGTATCACACGAATCATGCGTTTCGTATTCTTGCGCTGTCTATAAACCTTATCCAGTCAGGTAACTTATGCAGATAAAAATTGGAAGTTCACATACAAAACTAGTTTGTGTTATTTTAGTGGTTCCAGTATCAAAAAAAATCGATTAAAATCATTATTTTGTTTTTGATTTAAATTTTGCTTTATGTGCTCATCCTCGAAAAAAATTAAATCAAAAAAAGAGTCTCGAGTCGGTAGTTTATCCAAATCCTGACCTCAAAAAAGCTCCCAATCCTCGACTCCCGCCTCCCAACTCCGACTCCCCATCCCTGACAAATTGTTTAAACTTTTGGAAATTGTGCTCACTGTGAGTGCAGATGGTGTCCGAGAAGAACACACTGCTGCTCAGACTCACACCCTTATCGCATCATTTGTCTGGGAACTAATGGATCACCTCTCTACAGCCCAGACTTTGCGCTAAGTTTTGCTGCATACGCACGGCTATTATTTTTGTGTTTGAGTGTCCACGTTTCACTTCCGTATAAAAGTGCTGGAGTTACTACTTTTTTTACAACTTCAACTTTTGTTCGTTTTGGAACTACTCCATGACCAAAAAATGGAAACTGTGTGAAGAAGTATAACATGGCTAATCCAATTTTTTAAAAAAACTTGCTTTTTCATAAGCAAAACGATCCTTACTTTCCGTATTTGCGTTAAAATAAATAATTAATTTCTTGTATATGGGAGTGGTAAAACATTTGTTTAAAAAATTTCGTGTTTGGCAAATATTTGATCCCTCTAGAGACAATTAAAATAGGTAAATTAGATTGTTCCGATTTGTTTAAAAGATATTGTTTTTGTCCTAAAAGCAAATAATAAAAATAATGATAATTGATAGTTTCATTAAAAAGTACTCGCTCTGAAACGAACCTGCGATACTTTAAACTAAAGACAAATCAAATTAATGACTTTTTAGAAAGTGGTTCTCCGAATATCGAAACTACGTGAGCACGTTTCAAGGGCAATTTATTCGGCTTCCAAATTTCTTCAATAAATTTCCCCAAAAATGTGTGAGTAAGACCTGTTACACTGCATTCACATAGCACTACATTAAAGGGATAATAAACTGTGTCTCCACTCCATTTGTCGTTCTTTTATTTAGGGTCGAAAACAGGGCAATAAAAAATGTAAATTACCCACTCGCATTCACATTAGCTAATAAATTTTTCAAGTTGAATGGGATTTGGGGATATATAGTTCATCAAGCTTAAACGTTTTTCCGACATTACATCGTTACGTAATAAACTCATTGTTTTTATATGGCGCAGGACTAGGCTAATGAGATTTTCTTATTTACTTTCCTTTTTCAAACAAACTATCGGCGGAACACAATACCAAATGCGTATATTCAATCTGCATCTCCTTTCACACAGCGAATGCTTCGAGAGTTAGAAAAGGCTAAACAGTTTAGCTGTTGGGTGAGCTCCTTAGATGGATTTTAACTTGTTCTGTTCTAAGTTTGCCTAGAAGTGTACTCCCACTAAAGGATTCTAAGTGGATTTTCAATGGCATATCGACAGTAATTGCATTGGAACAACATGCCATCATTAATTACGTTAGTGTATCTACTAAGAGCCGTTCTTTTTAGCCCTAGGTAGTACTGAGTCGTAATTTAGGGAGATGCAAATTTAATTAATTATGATCTTTTATTACTTCCGCCAAACGAAAAGCATAAAAAGTAATGCATTGCAAAAAAAATCCTACGTATTTCTAAAGATTTACAGTATTGGAGGTTCTTTAAAACATTCCGACAGTTTTGCTGATACCTCTTTGTACACTAGCAACTTGTACGTGAATATCAAATATCTCCAGAATGCTAAACTACTTAACTTAAAATATCTGAGCGTTATTATTCTTTAAATACCTAACAAAGAAAAAATTCAACCAACAACCCAAAAATTAGTTTAATTTGCAAATGGTAACTTCAGTAGGTATCAGGATGAAATAACACAGCAAAAATTACACATAGAAGAAATTGCACGTTAGAAAAATTTTACAGGAAAAAAATTACACACATTCAAAATTTCGCAGTGAAGCAATTTTAAATTTCTTCAACAAAAATGTAAATAGACTTTAAAATTTATCACAAACGTTTTATATCTCATCTTTATTACTAGAAGTACAAGATAATCACGCCAAATTTGTTTTTATTTAACGCGAACTATGCTGATTTACATATTAACTCTCTTACATACAAAGTATTTATAATCTAAATAATCAAATATTGGAATAATTGGGGTTTCATCGTATTAAAAGGGTTACCAACACTGTCAGTTTGACCTTTGGCGATCGCTTTTTAAAAATTCTTTGCTCTGAAGTTTGTAGAAAGAGGATGGAGACTAAGAAAAAATAGGTCCTTAGTTTGGTAACTTAAAAAAAAACGGTATAGGTAACCGCTTAACCGGTTTTAACTGTTTTTTCTTTGAATTTGATTTTAGATCAATGGAATTTTGGATCTATGATATGTGCAAAAAGCGGACTTTTTGAGCACATGCACACATTTGTTTCCCTTCCGGTTTCGCCGAAAATGACCCCAACTTTATTATTTTAAATGGATCACCCTGTATATTTTTACATTTTTGGAAAGAGGAAGCGATTTTGGTTAATTTTTTAACCTCAAAAAATGTTTGAAACAAAATTTTATTTTTTATTGAGGGTGCCGTGGCCTGCATAAATAAAATTTTATTATATCAAAAATTGTCCAAAAAACGTTTTTGTACATTTTAAATGACATTTAGGTTGCTTTAATCGGCTTTGAAGGTTGCGGAATCGGTTTTTTGACAAAAAGTCAATTTTTTTTTAAAGGAACTATAGTGGTACCAGCGGTTATTTAAATGGAGCATATTCTAACGAATCCATCGGAACCAATAACTTGTATTTTTATTAAGAGTCTGCTTTAAAATTATTGTGAAGATTTATTAAGAGATCCTTTTAATCGCAGTAATCTAATTATGTAAAAATGATTACCAAAATTGTTAGACCTTTTAATTAAATGACTATAGTAGTTAAACATAAAACAAAGCCTAGGTTAGAACAGGTAGAAAGCTTCAAATATTTAGGAGTGATCATAGAGAAAAATGGAGGAATGGACAAGGAAATAAGCGAAAGGACAGGAAATATTTAACAGTTTAAGAACAACTTTTTTGGAAATAGAGAAGTCCCAAAACGAACAAAAGTGAAAGTGGTTAAAAAGTTAGTAACTCCGGTACTTTTATACGGAAGTAAAACGTGGGCACTCACAAATAAAAATAGTAGCCGAGTGAATGCAGCTGAAATGGGATTTCTAAGAAAAATCCAAGGAAAAACAAAAAAAGACAAAATCAGAAACGAAACGTATAGAGAACAATTAAAGATGAAATCAGTTGAAACAAAAATACAGGAAAGGCAGCTGGGATGGTTGGGTCACATTTATAGGATGAAAGAAGAAAGGTTAACCAGAAGAGCATATGAAGCAAGAGCACAGGGAAAAAACAAAAGAGGTAGACCAAGAAAAACCAGGCACGACGAAGTTAAAAAAGCAGCAGCGGATATAAACATCAAATGGAAAGACATATAAAAGCTAGCACAAGACAGAAAAACATGGAAAAAAGTCAGCACAACACAACTCAACAGTCCTACACCTAACAGTAGAAGGACTCATGACTAAATAATAAATAAAAAAATAAGGTGGCAAATTTGTAACTATAATAAAGTTCAAATATTTAATGTAACCACCAATATATTTTCATCGAATTAGAGGTAAGTGTTTTGAAATATTAAAAGTAAACGATAAATGGAAGTCAGTAAAACGTTCATCACTTTGTAATGGTTACAAATAAAAGTAGCATCAAATATTACCATATAAAAAAAAACTTTAAACTTTAAAGAAATTAATTTATTTCAGTGTGAAATTTTGAATCTGTGTAATATTTTCTTTGTGAAATTTAATTCGCGTGTTAATTTTCTCTGTGTAGTGTTTGTTATATGTAATTTATTCCTTGTGTCAATTTTCTGTGTAATTTTATCACTTGTCACACAATCTTTCCTAAAATTCATTAAATTATTTACCTTAAATAAGAGTTATCGACCACTTTAAAAAGCCATTTCTTGTTTCATGTTCATTAGCTGTTAAAATCGTAATTTGAAACTCTGCAACACAAACACAATTGAACCCTTATTACGGTTTTAAAGCAACAGAAATTTTTAATATCTGTAATTTCAGCACTTCACAATGAATAATTTCCAATCCTAAACAAGGGACGAAGTAAATAATCGATTATAAAATAATCTGTTAACGATATTTAACCATAAACTTTAAAAATTTAAAGGCACTTTTGAACTTTTAGTTAATTATTTCCCGTCGGTATTTTATACAATTGTTTTATAAGGTAATTAACGGAATTAAATGACAAGCCAATCATATAAAAAAATAGGTTTGCAGTTTCAACACTCTTGATTTAGTAACTAGTACACTTTTCCATTGATTGCTTTTCATAACAAAGTTCAATATTCCTATTTATCTGTCCTTAAAAACGATGATGAATAATCTTAATCGAAATATATTACAGCCATTCGCGTGCACTTAGAGTTGTTCATAATACCAATATTTTTTTTGCAAAATATCGGTGGAAGGTTAATCCACACAAAAGTACTTTATTTCACTTTTAAAACAAAATTTCCCAAAGGAGCTTGATGGCCCAGAGGAAGCAGATATGTTACATTCAGGCTTCGAATTAGCTCGATAAACGATTTGAAGTCCAAAGGATGTTTAAAATTTTTTAAATCGTTTTTCGTTTTATATCGATATAAAAGCTTTTTTTTTAACGTACAAATTATTTCTTTGTCATTTTGTAAGCCTTAGTTACCTAAATACAGCAATTTCTCATACCTAGCAACAAATGTTTGACGGATAAGGGAAATAGCACAATTTTAAGCGTGGTACTAAATTTTAAATCATATTATTTAGGCGATTTTTGTGCATTATACTTACAAAAAATATGAAAGTCTTAAGCTTGTTGTCTGATTTTATTTGCATCAAACTTGTTTATCAAGAAATTCAAATATTAAACATTTTTGAAGGGTTGTATGGCTTCTAGTTTTTGTGAAAATGTCAATTACACGAAAGTGGCTAATTTTAATCGCATATTTAACTTTACCTTTAATAAAGTATAGTTTCAAAAAATCCTAAAGTTTATGTTTATATAGGGTTTTTTATTTTAAACAATAGGGACAAAACCATAAATAAGTGGAGTGTACAGCGGTTTACATTTCTTAAACACCGAAGGACCACTATTTTAAGCCAATACAACGAGAAGGGTCTAATTTGCCTTAAAATATGGTCTATGTCAGTTACTTTCAATGTGTGGAACACGCTCGCTGGAGGGGTTGCGAAGAGAATTGGAAATCCAAGGCAAAACCATTTATTTAGACAACAAAAACACATTAACATGATATACATACATACTAAAAATGAGAGCACATACGATAGATTATTAGTGAACCTAACAACAAGTGTTCCAAATTTCAAAGTATTGTATTCTTTTTTTACATTAACAAAATGGATACTAACAAAAATACACTTGATTAAAATAATACATTGGCAAGGGAGGATCACGATAATATGTTGTCGCTAAAATTTGATTAAGGCTGTGTTTATTGCATCAAGGACATCAAAACTAAATGTTTTCCACAGTTATACGTGCCACTGGCCATTGCCTTCGGAGAAAATAGGGGAAAAACTGAAAAGTTGGTATAAAACTATCGTTTTTGCGATCGCGTTGGCCATGAAACCGTCTGAGCCAAATCAAAATTTTCCAATTTAATAATGCGCGCATTCTTTGCAAGTGAAATGGTGCAGTTTTTGAAAAAATCCTTAACAGTTCCTGAGAAAAACGTCAAAAACGAAACCCCTGCAAATGCTATGATTTGAGAAGTTGTGGTATATCCGTTATAGCTAAATCTATGTGACTTGAATAGGCGTTTAACACGGGAAATCACAGATTGAAAACCGCTATTTTTAATGTTTCTTGCATACACTTACACCAGTTTATTTTAGTACATAAATGCAAAAAAATAATTTTTGATAAAGCCTTCTGTAATTTTAATAAATTAATTACACATATTTACCTCTTTATGTTAAAAACTACTAATACTACAAATAATAATAACAACTTATATGTTTGTTAGTTACCTCGACACCCAAAGGTACAAAAGGAACCAACTAAGAAGAAGATATTCGTTAGCAGCAAAGTTTATAATTCCGGTATTTTACAAAACGCTCAGGCGTTTTATATAATGCAGAGTGGAACTTGGCAAAGTATAATATAATTATGATCTTATATACAATACCTAGTCGTTATATACATTTATTGTTGTTGTTGTTATTTAAAAAAAAATGTATTTTAGGTTACGTTTTGGCAACAACTTAACTTAAAAAAATAGTGATGTCCTAATCATAGTCCACGTAAAATCGTCCTAAATAAACTTGTCTGTATGTTTCGTATTGAAAATTTATTTGCGTTTTTTTTTTAGAAACTTTGCAATTTTTTTTTTTTTACACGCCACTCAGTTTCTTATGTTATTCTATACCACTTCACAAATTTAAGCAAAATTCTAACTCTTATAATAACAAAGTTACTCCTATAAAGCAGTAGATAATTGTCATCATGCTAGGAATAGGAGCACAACTGTTTAATTAGCTAATTTGTCAAATAATTTTGTGCATGTATTTTGGCTATGTTGGCGTATGTCTATGATTATTCCATATGAGCAGGAACAGCAACTGAATTTTAAGAAAGATATTTTCTTGAGGCACTATGTATTCCATGATAGCAGCTTTATTTTAGAAGGTATTTATAAAATAGCTCACGAATTCCTGTTTGCACCTCACCACAATGATGGATCGCCCAAATACAGTGGCCATGTATCATTTGCCCATATTTCATATTTTGACAAACATCACTAAAGAAGATGTCAAGGAATACGCGACACATTTTCATATAATACTGATCAGTATAAGCCAAGCGACCAGGTTGGACAAGAAGGATATTATGACCCGAACAGTGATTTATATTCTTCTAGACAAAAGAACGCTTGTGACCAAAATACCTTATAAGTGGCAAATGTTTCAACACTAGCGCTCTGCAGAGGACGACTTAATTTTGTTTTTATCCGCAATATTCCAAGCAAGACGAGAGCGCTGGTTTACATTTGCATTAATGTTTTAATATTTGCATAATTGCAGTAAGAGGTAAAGTAGAAAATCGTGTAGCTTTGTAAAAATATATAGCGCATAATCGTCTTATGTACATGTGACCTACAAAAATATAAACGGGGAAATCCGACAGCGACAACCTACTTTAAAAGATTATATTCCTGTTAACTAGTACAGGATGACATTCTTTATTATCTGTGTAAAGTTCAAATCTTTGTTATCAACGCATTAGCGAATACCCTTTGCCTATTTTAAAACTAACGTACACATATGCAGCCTTTTTTTAAAATGGTATAAAACTATCAAACAATTTACAGCTAGCTTCAGTACAGACTTATATTTTTTGCTATTCATAATATTAAAGTAAAGATATCATGTCGATAAATAAGTCATTAAAATTTAAGCTGCTGAATATTGTAAGAGGTAGTTTAAAAACAAAGTTTAAACAGGAAAACTGTAATTTGGCTGAACCTATACAAGATAATATTTAAAACAGATAATCGATATAAAACGTTTCATTGAACGAAGACGCGGCATTAAAAATTTTGGATGTATATCGAAAGTAACGAACGCCAACAATACAATAAAATAACATTATTGCCATAGTATAATGTAGGCTTATTACAAGAGCTTTAAAAAACGATATACAACATGTCCGCCATCAGGGCCGGATATAGGGGTGTGCAGAGTGGGCATCGCACACAGCGACACGGCCCCGCGCCTAGACCGGCCCCGCGCTAGCCTTTTAGGAGCCGTGTGCAAAAATAAAAATCAGTCTGGTGAGCCAAGAAATCTCTAGCGGGCGGGATCAGTACACACCCACTAGGTATAGTATATTTCTTTTACTGCTCACAGCAGATTAAGAAGAGGCAGAACTAAAGGAAACAAATGCACAATCTCCGTCTTTTTCTTTAAATATTATTAGTGTTTACAATTCAGTCTACGCCAATGAAAGTTGTAATCTAATTGAATGAATATTATCGCAAGCAGTCGAAATTTGATCCCTAATTATAAGTTCAATAAGGTTTAATTTGGGTTCTTAGGTAAAAAAAAAATTAATATCTGTATCAGTGTTTCCCAAACGTTTTTGCTTGAAAACAATTATTATAATTTAAAATCTATTATAGCGTATATAAGGTAATAAGCTTTTAGCGAGAACTTGTTTAGAACTGCAGCATTATGGTCATTATGCTTAAAGAAAAGCAATTAGGAAGATGTGGTATACGATTATGATTTTAGGTGTTGTGCCATACAAATCATTTAAGGCAGTGGTTTCCAAACTGTGGGGCGCGCCCCCCTAGGGGGGCGCGAGACTATTACAAGGGGGGCGCGTAGCTGTTACCAAAATGTCATTTTTGAGTACAAACAAACAATAAGAACTTTATTCATAAACAATATGGTATATTGTTTGGTAGCCCATTAAATAATTATTATATCAGAACCGTATTTATGAAATTAGATTGATACGAAAAGTGAGAGGGGCGCAATTTTTTTTTTATGAAAAAGGGGGGCGGAGGTACAAAAAGGTTGGAAACCACTGATTTAAGGTTTATAATCCAAGATTGTGTATGTAGCTGGCTTGTTCCAACTGCTTAATTTTTAAGTCACCAGCCTGTTTCTTCAATTTTTTAGTAACATTTTACTTTAACTTGGCCTTTAACAAAATATTCGGCCCCGCATTTATTTTCGCACACGGCCCGGCAAACCCTAGGAACGGTTCTGTCCGCCATAACCATTTCAAGAAAAAATATTTCAGAAGTAAACTAAAGAATTGAATTGAAGACATTTGCATTTTATATTCTGTATCAAATATTATCATTACTGAAATTATTATTTAATAATATTACCTACTAGACAGTTCAAAAATAATGAACAAAACGAATAACATAAAACCTATAATAAGGCACAAACTGTTTTATTATCAGTGATAAACAAATATTAATGCAATATGTATAAGGTAGTAACTCCATATGGCATTGATCTTATTAAAGTACATAATTAGTTTGCATGTTCTTCCCTGTTTTCCAATAACCGTTTGTTGAAAAGGAAGGTCATAATAATCCGTTTTTAGTAGATTACACATAATTCTCCGCAAAGCGAAGAAGTTTATCTACTACGTCAAACCGCCAATTTCCTTAAATTTTCCTTTTTTTTGCTTAAAGAAAATGTTATTGTCGCCAATTTTTTACAATAAACTGCTAAAATTTTATTGAGTTACCAAATGTTACTTGCAAAATAAATATATTTTCGGAAATACATTAGTGTACATACATTTTTTAAAAACACGTAGACGTTTTGGGAAGAAAAAAACGACTAAGTTAAAGCATTGACTATAGGCACAAAATTTACTTGAAAATGTATTAAAAATTCACAACGCTTTTTATATCTAGCATAGTGAAAAGACATGTTTGTTTAATATTCGCCATTATTCAGTTTAAAGCGTTTTTTTTTTAGAAGGTAAAAAAATTGTGCACTTCTTAAACACCATTAAATCTCTCTTGAATTGTGCTAAATTAAGCGAGAATAACAAAGTTTTTTTCTTAACATTGTAGTATGCACTAATTTTGATTTTATTAAGAGGGTTTTAGATATTGTTTCTTCAAAATAAACATTTTTTTAAAATTAAGTTATCATTAATTTTTCTTATATACCGGGTGTAACTGAAATCAGGCCTTTTTTTCTTTAGTTTTAAATTTAGACAAATGAAATTTTAGACATGTAAGATTTGCAAAAAACTGGATTATTTGAACATGGGTACACTTTTTTAACTTCCGGTTTCTCCGGAAATGGCCATAACTTTGTTATTTTAAATGGAACACCCTGTATATTTTTACATTTTTGGAAAGAGGAAACGATTTTGGATATAACTGTACCATTTTGGTTAATTTTTATAACCTCAAATAATTTTTTGACAAAAATTAAATTTTTTATTAAGTGTGCCGTGACCCGCATAAATTAACGCGTAAATTAAATTTTATTTTGTCAACAAGTGTCCAAAAAACGGTTTTGTAAAAAAACACAAAAAAAGCATTTGTTTTGTTGCCATTTGGTATAGTCAACTATGATTATTAGGATATCTTACCAAAATCTTACAATAATTTGAAATTTTTAATGCCTGCTCCTAATAAAAATTCCAAGGTATTGGTATTGTTGAATTCGCCAGAAAATACTCTATTTAAATAACCGCATGCGCCACTATCGTTCCATTTAAAAAAATTGATTTTTTGTCGAAAAAAACAATTTCGCAACCTTTAAGGTCTATTAAAGCAGCCCAAATGTCAATTAAAATTTACAAAACTGTTTATCTGACACTTTTTGACATAATAAAATTCAATTTATGCGGGTCACGGCACACTTACTAAAAAATTTAATTTTTGTCAAAAAATTATTTGAGGTTATAAAAATTAACCAAAATGGTACAGTTGTATCCAAAATCGTTTCCTCTTTCCAAAAATGTAAAAATATACAGGGTGTTCCATTTAAAATAACAAAGTTATGGCCATTTCCGGAGAAACCGGAAGTGAATCAAAAGTGTACCTATGTTCAAATAATCCAGTTTTTTGCAAATGTTACATGTCTAAAATTTCATTTGTCTAAATTCAAAACTAAAGAAAAAAAAGGGGGTGAGCCTGATTTCAGTTACACCCGGTATGTCACCAACAACAAAAATGGCGATAATATGCACCCAAAAAATCTACAATTGACACAAAAAACAGAAAACACGTCCAAATAAATAAACAAAAGCTAAGGTTTAATCATTTTTTTAAATATCTGATTAAAGAGAAGTTATTCCAATTTTAATTTCAAATTCGTATTGAACACCACATTGTTTTTTTTTTTTAATTTAAACCGTGGTAGAGTTTATGGCAATGCAATCTAGTCTTTGAGACCAATTAGCAGTTTAATTCTAGCCTAAATTAATAATGTTCAAACTTAGTCTAAGGTTTACCCAATAGTAACTTTTTGAGAAAAATGCAAAAATTATTTTAATTGATTAGTATTTATTTCTAACAAAACATCATAAGAACTAAAATTTTTTGACGAAATCTACAATAAGTGTTTAAACCGTGAACCATTTACAGCTTGCCAATGATAAACTTGGTTTTTAAACCCATTTATAACATTCCCAACCATTTCAGGTGTAATTTCTTTAATAAGATCTTTAAAATTTTCGATATTCCCGGCGTCTTAGCATAAACTTAATTTTTAAGGTGACCCCATCGTTGAAAAGAGAAAAAAATACTTTATCAAATGAGTATAATATGGGGGTACCTTGCTGTTTGAAAAAATTCAATTGTTTTTCATTGCGCTTTTGTTATTCGAAATAAAAACATTTAAATTTTGTCTTATGGTGAAAAACAGGGTACCAAATAACTTCTATCCTAAACATTTTTACCTAAAGTGGATATTTACTGAGATATATAGCATATTCCATACCTTTTGGACACACTGTATAAGTACACTAATTATTAACGTGCACACTACCGCACAGTCTCTGCTTTTAAACTTTTTTTTAAACTAACTCAAAAGGTTTAACCCTTTTGAGTCTTCTTAGTAATCCTGTAGTGTCCAGGAGCTGGATCGCCTCGATGTTTACATGCTGATGGAGCTTTTCTTCGTGGCTCTTGGCAAACACCAGAATAAAAAACTTTTTTAACTCCTCATCCCTTATAATAATCAAGATTCCCGTGCTGGACATCCTTATGTAATATATAGAGCACTATGTGTACATAATTTGGTTACTAATAGACTATTTCAAACATTTCTTTTTTCAGTAAATATTGTAGAATATTTTCTAAACATCATTCAAGTCTGATTTTTTCTTGATGCCAAAATCAAGACAAAAATATTTACTTTAATACTTGTAATAAGAGGAGCGTCACCGGTTTGAAATGTGTCAACAAAAAATAACTAATTTGGGTACTTATTGACTAATTATATCATGCACATCTAATACAGTATTTATTAAAATCTTACAACTTTTTGATTCGTTAACCAATCATTCTATGTACTTAAGCTCCATCTTCGTATTTATATCATTTATATCCACCCTTATAAGGCCTTGTTAGATTTTTGCTTAGTTTGAACAGCAAAAACAAGCCCTAATATGACGTAAACACTCCCAATTATACGTAACTTACGAGTATTGTTTGTTCAATATTCCGAGTCTCCTCCATATTCCCGTTTGTTCTCCTACGACCTGTAAGCTTCGTCCGAGATCTTTTAGCGAACCCAATAAGTCGGACAACTGCGAGAATATGGTCGTCGATATGAAGTATAAATTTGTTACGCTACAAACGCCTCATGCATGTTGAAGATGTTAAGGACCGGAATAATAAAATAACCGTCCGCTATGTGGATTTTCCTTGTAGAAAATAGCATCACTGTAAAGTTGGCATTGTAAACTGACCCTATATCTATACAGGGTGCCCATTTTTCTAACCTGTTGTATGGGTAACTCCGTTAATATTAGAGATACAGAAACGTTTAAATTAGCAAATTTGTGCAGAATTTAAAGGGAAATCTGATGCCATTTTCAAATTTGACCTACGTCATCAACTTTTTAAAATATTTTGAAAAAACTGAAAAAGGTCGATTTTTTCAAACTTGAATAATTCCGTAACCAAATGAGTTAAAACAAGAATAAAAATTGGCTTTTATAGATATTTTTACGTAGATTTTTAATATGTTAACGAAATTTTCATAGCACTCTCGATTTCCGAGTTATAGCACAAACTTGCATTTTTTAAATGGAAGTCATAGTTGGCTGTGGTCTTATTAAAAAGGTTATTTTTTTCTCGTTTCAATGATATAAGGTTTGTTATGCTTTACTCCTGTAGTTTTTCTTTAAATAAGCAAAAATCATTTTACATGTTCACAGCCAATAGATGGAAGTTATCCCGTGTTGATGTTCTTTTTTTTTCGATGTGACATTTAAGAGTTGTCTCTTATTGTTAGTGTAGCAGTTATTAGCCAGTTACAAATTTTAAAAACAAAACCTCAGAGTTTGTCAAACATAATTTATTGTTTGTTTTACGTATAAATCTCTCTCGTGTTGATCAAAATTTTTAATTGAGTTTATTGTAAATTTCAAAAACAATATGTTCTAATGAAGAAAAAACCACATGCTTTTTTATTACTATGCTTGTAATAGAAATAGTAGAAATTCAAGTGAAATGTAAATGCAAAGATTTATGGAAAGGAGCCAACCAAGAAAGAAATTATGTTCGTTATTAGAAACCAATTTAAAAAAATACGGGTTTACCAAAAAGCCTGATATATTCTTCATTAGAAAACATTGTTTTTGAAATTCATAATAAACAAAAATTTTGATCAACACGAGAGAGAGACATACGTATAACAAACAATAAATTTTATTTGACAAACTCTGAGGTTTTGTTGTTAAAATTTGTAACTGGCTAATAACTGCTACACTAACAATAAGAGACAACTCTTAAATGTCACATAGAAAGAAAAAAAAGAACATCCACATGGGATAACTCCCATCTATTAGTAGGCTGTGATCATGTAAAATGATTTTTGCTTATTTAAAGAAAAACTACAAGAGTAAAGCATAACAAACCTTATATCATTGAAACGAGAAAAAAATAACCTTTTTAATAAGACCACAGCCAACTACGACTTCCATTTAAAAAAACGCAAGTTTGTGCTATAACTCGGAAATCGAGAAATTTCGTTAACATATTTAAAATCTACGTAAAAATATCTATAAAAGCCAATTTTTATCATTGTTTTAACTCATATGGTTACGGAATTATTCAAGTTTGAAAAAATCGACCTTTTTCAGTTTTTTCAAAATATTTCAAAAAGTTGATGACGTAGGTCAAATTTGAAAATGACATCAGATTTCCCTTTAAATTCTGCACAAATTTGCTAATTTAAACGTTTCTGTATCTCCAATATTAACGGAGTTACCCATACAACAGGTTAGAAAAATGGGCACCCTGTATAAATTCATAATTTATCAATAACCTTCTTTTATCGATTCTGGTATATAATTTGTAACGAAATTCCGATAAACCGCCGCAAACAAATATTTCGATAACGTTTCGACGTCACTGCCGCAAAGTAGGGAGTTATCATCTTCCTACTCTGTTACCATCTCTCCTACCCACACCACAAATTTTGGGTATAAAACGCCGGTACAAATTATATAGAGCTCTCTTTCACGGACGAGCGGGTAAAACCTGGGTAAGAAAATCCTTCCGTTAGACCTCTTGGGCGGTGGTGCGACACGACCAAGAGTTTTCTAAGTCCCGATCCGATTTCCGAACTTAGTCTCTTTTAAGCGGAGGTGTGACACGATTAAAAGAGCTAAGTCCGAGTATTTGAACTTAGACTAGTTTGAGCGGAGGTGTGACACGATCAAAATAGCTAAGTCCGAATTCCTGTCTTTGAAATTATTTTACAGATATGGTAACATACCCTGAGTCCGTACTTAGTCTCTTTTAAGCGGAGGTGTGACACGATTAAAAGAGCTAAGTCCGAGTATTTGAACTTAGTCTAGTTTGGGCGGAGGTGTGACACGACCAAAATAGCTAAGTCCGAATTCCTGCCTTTGAATTATTTTACTTATATCGTAGCATACCCTGAGTCCGTACTTGGTCTCTTTTAAGCGGAGGTGCGACACGATTAAAGGAGCCAAGTCCGAATTTCAATTTTTTTTATTATTTCACCAATACCGTAACCCCGTGTCCGGACTTCAGAATCAAAATCAGAATGAGAATCTAAATTCATTTGAACCCTAATTGTATTAAACAAATACTGGCCCCATTTATTATTAACTGCTTTACAATTATCTTTTGAGTATTAATTATTTGTTTTATACCAATTATTGTATATTATGTAAATAAAGAAACCAAAATAAAGATAACCATTTTAAACCGTCCAAGTTTTATTCAACGAGAGACCCCTGGAATCTACATTCTCCAACAGAGCTACAGCAATAGAGGAAACAACCCCTACAACAAATTTGGCGCCCGAGAAAGATTAAGTTAAAAAAAAATATAAGAAAGCAAAACCGAAAAGAAACAAAAAGCGTCACATTTTGGCGCCCGAGCAGGGACTCAAATTCCGTACGGTACATACCGACGAACAGGGGCAAGGGCCGGTTAGATTCTGAACGCACCGTACGATAAATTAATAGTAGGTACAATAATGGCAAATTCAAAGACAAAATCCGTAGCCAGCGATTCCGAAGGTGAAGGCTATGGCCTAGAGAGTGCCGACACTAAGGTGGGCTGGCTCTATAAACTACGCAAGGACGAACTTAGCAACGAATTGAAAAAGTTCAACCTGGATCCTAATGGTCGCGTCGAAGAGATGAGACAACGGCTTAGTTTGTTCCTACGAACCGGCGAGAATGACAAAGAGTCCACCAAGCCCCAGGTCCTATCCACCGCTACCGAAACTGTGGCCAACGCCTGTGATCAAATACGAAAATGGAACGTCCATTTTGACGGCAAGACGGACGCTGTCCTTTTCCTGGAGCGTGTAGCAGAACTGCGAGAATGCTACGGCTATACCGACCGCCAACTTCTTCACGCGCTGCCCGAACTATTCCGCAACGATGCCCTGCTATGGTTTAGAAACAATAAACAGTCCTGGCGTACCTGGAACCACTTTTTAAACGACTTCGAAGGTTTTTTCTTACCATCCGACTACAGGCTGAATTTAGATGAGCAAATCAGCCGAAGATGCCAACGCCCGCACGAGACTGGTAAGGAATACCTGCTCGCTCTACAAACATTAATAAGACGTCAAGGCCTGTTGACACCGCAACAAATATTAAACCGTTTATATAAAAATCTCCTGCCCCAATATCGTCAATATATCCGTCAATCCGACTTTAACACGATACCTGAATTGTTAAGAAAAATCGAAGAGCACGAGCAACTACAAAAAGAATTGGCCGCTCAAACTTCAAAGCGAACGGAAGCCGCCGATAAAATCCAGTACCGTCCTATTAAACTTGCAGCGCTGTCAGATAGCCAAAACGCGGCTGCAAGAGATAATGTTGGCCGCGCAGCTTTTGCCCCGCCCCTAAGGCAAAGTCCCAATTATAGCCGCGAGCGGTGCTGCTGGAACTGTGGTCAGTCAGGTCATCTGCGGTTCAACTGCCGACTACCTCCAAAACTTTTCTGTTCGAGATGTGGGCAACCAGGCGTACTCACGAGGAACTGTTGTGGCGTAACGCAAGCACCGGGAAACGCCGTCAAGATTGGCAACCCACCGGGCCTCGCCAATCTTTGCACACCAAGGCCCGCTACAAACAACCCTCCGCAATAATCCTAAAGAACTCCACCCTCGCTTCCACTAGTTGCCAAGAATCCGATAACCGCCTTTTTATTCCAATTCACATTAAAAATCAATCCTTCCGAGCTCTAGTTGACACCGGATCCACCTGTTCCTTCATCAGCCGACGTGTAGCCGAATATTGTAACCTGCACGATCCCTCAGTAAGTCAACTAAAAGAGCACCAGGTCCAGCTAGCGAATGGTTCTACGCAACGCGTCGACCAGATGTACCGAATTTGTTACAATATGAACGCAGAATGGGTAACCGACACCTTTCTGTATCTTCCGACGCTAGTACAAGACATGGTATTGGGTATGGACGTATTAAGCAAGCGGCAAACAGTAATTAATATTACTAGCCGGTCCGTTAAACCGAATGGCGGACATACAACCGAACAGCCGTTACAAAATGCTTCTGTATTCGTCGATAATAAAGATCAATTATCGCCCGTCGAACAAGAGCATCTCCAACATTTCTTGGCACAAGAACTACCTCGATTTGCGAGTGCAAAAGGAACTACCGACCTAGTGGAACACGAAATCCGACTCTCCGATCCAACCCCGATTAAGCAACGCTACCGACCCCAAAATCCAGTAATGCAGCAAACTATAAACGAAGAAGTGGACAAAATGCTCGCTGAAAATATTATTGAACCGTCTAACAGCCCCTGGAGCTCGCCTGTTGTAATCGTTCGTAAAAAAGATGGGCAACCGAGATTCTGCGTAGATTTTCGTAAAGTTAATGAAGGTCGAACGCCACTTATCGTCTGCCGCAAAAGGTTTCGCAGCCAAGCTAGCCCCACGATATTCCGGTCCCCACACCGTTTCAAGGGTGATATCTCCACTGGTATACGATCTACGCGACCACACTGGTCGTCGTCTGCAGCGAGTCCACATCAAGGACTTAAAACCCGCCATCTAACTCCCCGCTTCCTACATAATTCCGAACCGCTAACATTATTTTTTTGTCCAGAGACGCAATATGGAACCTCCACGGACGCCATCACCGACGCCGCGCTCTCCACTGCCGGGAACGCCAGCAGACCACCATCCCGAGGCCGTCAAACCACGGGATGACGATAGCAGTCCTATACAATGGCTCGATACGTCCCCAATACCTGGCACACCACCGGCGTTACCAATTACGCCCAGAAGCTTCAATTTTAGAGCATTTCTTTTAATAACTGTATATAGTAATTTTAAGAAGTGTGATTTATTTATTTATTTACTATATTACCGGATATTTATATTTGAAATGTTATTTGTTTATTTATTTTATTACCGAGTATCTAAGGTTCATTTTGTTACCAAGGGTTCAAATTAGTTTATTTTATTTTATTTTTGGGTTTTGAGATATTCAGTTAACCGTAACTTTTGATTATTAATTTTGCACATTACCGTGATGGCCGTAATGCCTTTAAGAAAAAAAAAAATATTTTTTTTCCCCGAAGAAAGAGGGGGATGTAACGAAATTCCGATAAACCGCCGCAAACAAATATTTCGATAACGTTTCGACGTCACTGCCGCAAAGTAGGGAGTTATCATCTTCCTACTCTGTTACCATCTCTCCTACCCACACCACAAATTTTGGGTATAAAACGCCGGTACAAATTATATAGAGCTCTCTTTCACGGACGAGCGGGTAAAACCTGGGTAAGAAAATCCTTCCGTTAGACCTCTTGGGCGGTGGTGCGACACGACCAAGAGTTTTCTAAGTCCCGATCCGATTTCCGAACTTAGTCTCTTTTAAGCGGAGGTGTGACACGATTAAAAGAGCTAAGTCCGAGTATTTGAACTTAGACTAGTTTGAGCGGAGGTGTGACACGATCAAAATAGCTAAGTCCGAATTCCTGTCTTTGAAATTATTTTACAGATATGGTAACATACCCTGAGTCCGTACTTAGTCTCTTTTAAGCGGAGGTGTGACACGATTAAAAGAGCTAAGTCCGAGTATTTGAACTTAGTCTAGTTTGGGCGGAGGTGTGACACGACCAAAATAGCTAAGTCCGAATTCCTGCCTTTGAATTATTTTACTTATATCGTAGCATACCCTGAGTCCGTACTTGGTCTCTTTTAAGCGGAGGTGCGACACGATTAAAGGAGCCAAGTCCGAATTTCAATTTTTTTTATTATTTCACCAATACCGTAACCCCGTGTCCGGACTTCAGAATCAAAATCAGAATGAGAATCTAAATTCATTTGAACCCTAATTGTATTAAACAAATACTGGCCCCATTTATTATTAACTGCTTTACAATTATCTTTTGAGTATTAATTATTTGTTTTATACCAATTATTGTATATTATGTAAATAAAGAAACCAAAATAAAGATAACCATTTTAAACCGTCCAAGTTTTATTCAACGAGAGACCCCTGGAATCTACATTCTCCAACAGAGCTACAGCAATAGAGGAAACAACCCCTACAACAAATTTGGCGCCCGAGAAAGATTAAGTTAAA
Organism: Elmis aenea; assembly: GCA_947652605.1. Lineage (NCBI taxonomy): Eukaryota > Metazoa > Arthropoda > Insecta > Coleoptera > Elmidae > Elmis > Elmis aenea. The sequence continues at coordinate 14,431,611 of OX393578.1, forward strand.
AAAAAAATATAAGAAAGCAAAACCGAAAAGAAACAAAAAGCGTCACAAATTTCAAATTTTATCACCAACGAATCACAACAAGAATTATATAAACTTCCCTTTAATTGATTTAAAATACATATGCGGTCAAATACAATTATTAAAGCTAGTTTTATTGAAGTTACTTGTACTATAGTCCAACACAGTGGTTCTCAACCGGTGGTACGCGTACCCCTATGGGTGCCGGGGTTGTACCAGGGGGTACACCTAGCTTATAACGTAAAATGGTTCATTTGTTTGTTTGTTTTTCATTTAAAGAATAGCTAAAAATGTGGAAGAAAAAGCTAGGACATAGGAAAACGATACTTTCCACAAATTTAATTCGTACCATTTAAAAAAGAAAATTGTCGTAGATTCTAATTTAAAGAAAACAATTACTCAACTTGTTGCAAAATTATCATTTAATGAATATTTAAAACAAAGTGGATGAAGGATTATTAAACACCATCAAGAGTTTATATGTACAAGAGTAGTAGAAATTATGTGCAAACCCATAACAGCAGTTCCCAGGAATTTATAACAACATTGGGACTAAGACAAGGAGGCACATTGAGTCTTCTGCTCTTTATAATTCTTATGGATAAAATAACTAAAGAATGTAGGCAAAACACAAAGAAAGCCTACCGGGGTTGGAATAAACTAAAACTAATATCCTTAACAGAATTAGCCTTTGCAGATGATGTGGTGCTATTAAATAAAAGCGAAAACGACTTGCAATTCAATCTAGACATATGGACAGATACATTAAGTACATATAATATGAATATTAATATCGCAAAGACAAAGGTTATGGTTATAGCGAAAAATCATGAACCAGTTACAATTATGCTAGACCAAAAAAAGATAGAGCAGGTAGCAAATTTTAAATATTTAGGAACAATAATTGCAGAAAATGGTAAATTGGAAGAAGATCTGAATAACAGAATAGCGGCAGCGACAAAATTTTACTACGCCACTAATAAATGTTTGATAAGTAAGAAGAAAATATCAAAAGAAACGAAGACGCGAGTTTTTAATGCAGTGTACGTACCCATTCTCACGTACAGTTCAGAAACTTGGACACTAACTCAAAAACAGAAACAAAGAATGCAGGCACAGGAAATGAGATTTCTGAGAGGAATAGAGGGATGTAGACTGATCGATAAAATCAGTAACGAAAAAATTCTAAATAACCTAGGAGTCAAAAATACTAAGAAAAAGATGGAGACAAATCAATTAAATGGCTTGGACCTTTACTATGCATGCCAGAAAGTTGATACGCGAAAATAGGATGGAAAATGCAGCTAGAGGGAAAAAGAAATGGAGGAAGACCAAGAAACAAATGGGAAAAAGAAGTGAGGCAGAGACTAGAAGAAAAAGGAGTCAGCTGGAGAGATGTGCCACAATTAGCTAACGATAGGCAGGAGTGGAGAAACAACACAGAAATAGAAACGCATACCTCAACCCCGAAAGGCATCAGAGAAACCGATTAAGAAGATGAAGAATATTTTCCTGGCGATACAGAAATTGAAAATTAGAGATAGATAGCCAACTATTTTTCTAATACACGAAATAATTCTGTCTTTATTAAGAAGAAGAGGAACCTATGGATATTTCTGGTGACTTGACATCCCAAGAAAAATTTTCTTGTGTATCTTTATCATCATTTTGGGTCGGTCTACTGCAAACTTCCCCAACTAGCCGATAAAGCAGTAAGAAGACTTCTGCTTTTTGTAAGCACGTATTTGTGCGAGTGTGGCTATGCTAAATATTGCGATACCAAAACAAACTAAAAAACGCTTGCCGCTTCAACAGATATTCGTTGCCAATTAACTTCGTAGCAACCCAATTTTGCGAAAATGGCCAAAAATTTGGCACAAGTATTTTTATTGTTCTTAAAATCCATATATTTTTGGATTTTTATGACTTTATGTACCAAAATCATGCATCTTTCGCTTGTCATTTCTACCCACATATTTTTAGAATTTCCCTGATTTCATTTACCAAAAACATTAGGTACATTCTGTTCATTAACGAATATTCTTATTGTTAATACTTTTTTCATTTACCCATAAAATAATTCCTTGTCAATTTTATTGTTATGTTTGTTAAAGAACCCCACATGACTACAATTATATTAGAACATTTTAATGTCTTTTAACGTTTTTTACCGCTAGTATGTTTTTCTCTAAATCCGAATGATACTATATGATCTTAATTTGTCGCTCATTTTAGCATTTTCGTACATGCTTATATTTTTGGGAAAAACAGTTAAAGCAGTGGTCATCTCTGATACATCCTGATAAAATATTCTCGTCAATATTGAGCTCCTTGTGCCAGGAATAGTCAAATAGACTAAGGTAGAACGAGCGCCCACATAGTATCAACCAACGGATTGACAGAGGTATGCTTCCTCCCTCTTGAACGCCTACTTTTTTAACTTATTGCAGACAGGATAAACCAAAATAACCTTACATGCGTGGGTTTCCTTACTCGAGTCTAACAGTAGCTTCCAACAACACGGAGTCAACTGTCAACAGGCACGTGACGAGGAGCAGCGCATAAAATCGAGCGTTTAGCAAATAAAATTAAAAAAACATAGTGACCTTCGTTAAAACAAATGTCTGTTGTCAGTTAAGACTTAGATTCGTTTAAATGAAGCAGGGAGTTTTTTCAAATAACAAATGAAACTTTTACCGAAATATGCAAATAATAAGGGAGTAACCGAGTCAATTCGCCATCAAAACCGAAAACCTTTAATGCATATTATTATTATTTATGATTTCCGCGGAGGTGGTCCCCTTTCAGGTTCCTGTACTGCGACCTATTGGTCTATTGTACCCTCTGGTAATAGCCCCTTAAAGACGTCCTGTTTTTGAAAAACTCCAGGATTTTCTTCAAGGGTGTTTTTCTTAGCTCATCTTGGTTGGCTTTTTCCATCCCTAGAAGTCTGCGCCGGTAGGGTGTGAATCCTTCACACTGGCATATTACGTGAAGAGGAGTTTCTTCTTCTCCACCACATCCTCTGCATACATAGGTCTCTGAGCCCTATTATGTAGAAGTGTTTGTTTAGCCCACAGTGTCCTGTGACAAGTCCAGTGGCTGCTCTGATGTATGCTCTGCTCATCCTGAGCATTTCTTCTGTCTTTTCTTTAGAGACCATTGACAGGATAGCCTTGGAATGGGCTTGTCCTGCAACTTTTTTCCAATGAGCATTATGCCCTTGTGTTAATATGTCAGTAAGACACCGCTTGGCTGTTCCATATGATGTTCCAACTGCGGGTTCTGGTCCGAATAAAGGTGTCTCGCTGCCAATTTTGGCTAGGCGATCTGCCTTCTCATTCCTTGGTATATTAGTGTGCCCTGGGCACCATACCAGTTTAACATTATTCCTGCTTCCTAGCACGTTGAGTGCTTGTATGCAGTTCAGAACAAGTCCTGAGTTTACTTCCGGCGAGCCAAGAGCTTTTAACGCTGCTTGGCTGTCGGACACTATGAAGATTCTTTCATTCTCAAAATCTCTTTCTAATAGTGTTTCTGCACATAAGTGCATAGCATACACCTCGGCTTGAAATATGGTTGCACACTGTCCAAGGCTTACAGATTTGCCTTGTCTCAGTTGTGCTGCTCCCCATATTCCGCAGCCTGTTCCATTTTGCGTTTTTGACCCGTCCGTATACCAGACCAGGCCATTAAGCTCTATTTCATGACGTTCCCATTGGTTCCGTAATGCATATTATTTGGTCATTAAAATAATTCGTGCTGCTCGAGCGCATTTGTTTTTTTTTTCGGCCGTTTTCGTTAGTGACAATGACAATGAGGACATCGATCAAATCTGGATATAACTAAGTCAACTGTTTTCGACCATATAAAGGAAATAAAGTGCTTAATATCTGAAGGAATTTGTTAGACAGAGTTTCGGCATGCTTAACCTGCAAGAGATTTATCAATTTCTGGAAGGATTAATAAAGAAAGATGAAAAATGGATATCATTCAATAATTCGATGTAAAAACCACATTGGGCCGTGTCAGGACAGCCAACCGAAACCATCGTTAAACCAGGAATCCATTCGAAGGAAGGTTTTAATATGGTGGCGCTGAAAAAGTATTAAACTATGAATTGCTCAACTTTGGAGAAACTGTAAATACAGAGAATCATTACCGACAACTAAAAAATCGGAAACAAAGGTTGCAATAAAATGTTCAGGCAACTAGACACAGCTTAGTTTTCACCACGATAACGCTAAACCACATTCTGCAATGCGGAGCCAACATAATAGGTTTGTTCCAACAAGCCATTTAAAATCAATCCATGCATCAATGCATGAACTGGTTTATTCGCATGCGTGAACTATGTACTAATAAATGTATTGCCCAGTATTGGCCGTTGTTGAAACGTCTGTACGACTGGCCTAACTGTAAATGCCATTTGTGTCTATTGGGTTCATAAAAATGAGCGCATTGCAAGGGTCAACACCTTAAGAATCCAGTACTAAATGGGATTGAGAGGACGACACATAGTTACCAGAGCTCAAGTTGTTATGAACAGCGCATGCGTGTGAAAATCTTAGAAACAGTTCTTCCCCTCGTTCATGAAGTGTTCTGATCGTCCGCAAACCCGTTTATGTATTATTTTGAGAGTTGATGGAACGGATGACTGACCGTCCGGTGAACTGTCAGACTGATGGAACGCGATATTGATGCTGCGCAAAATCGTGACAGTACATTGGATCGTGCAAATCGTTGATGGAACAAACCCAATATTGCGAGAGTTCAGTTGGGAAATTTTAATTTACCCATCGTATACACCCTACTTGGCACCTACAGATTTTTATCCTTTTCGGGATTTACAATTATACTTTTGGAAAGAGAAGCTTTAAAACTGACAATGGTGTAAAAATAATCTTGAAGATTTGTTTATTATTAACAAAATCAATTTTGTAAAACTGGAATATAGTAACTTGTTGTACGTTGACAATGAAAAATTGAAAAAATGGTGAAAAGGTAAGTATATCATCGACTGAAATATAGATTTAAACAAAACCAAATTGTTAGTTATTTTATTAATAAAACGGCCTAATATAAACGTACAACGTTCATATTATTATACTTTGATAGTGACTTTTTTCATAAATTTGATGAGATTTTCAGGTCTTTAAGAACGATGATGAATATTATTTTTTGTGTAAAATAGGCGTGACTTATATTGCTTTTTTTACTTTGCACATGTAGCCATACATTTCACTTATTCTCATATATTTTTCATATAGTCTGTCTGCGTCTCTCACCATGTGGGGTGCAGTAATCTGATCCGTTTTCGCTGGGACGCGTCGCAGTGGTACTTACTACATCTCGCATTCCCTCAGTCATTGTATTCTTCTTAGCGCGATACGTCTTCCCTGGCCTTGTCACCACCTAACGTAATAAATTTACTGGCTGAATGCCTTTCCTTTGGCTCGGGAAGTCTTTCCCTATACTAGCGATCTTTTAGTGAAAATTTACACCGCCGTTTTTTGCCCTTTTTCTACATTTTTTTCATTTAAAGCGCTCTGTTAAATGTGGAAGTCATGTATACAATTTTGTATCGTTTTTATAGCGACTTTCCATTAATTTTTATGTGCCAGTACTCATGATAATTGTCTGTAACTTTCAAAGCAACGTTTTCTATACGTAATGTTAGGTTTACTTTGAACATTTTACGTATAATTTCCAGTCCAGGATACAGAAGCTTCCCACTCGTGTTTGAAATAATGGAAAGGGAAACGCTTTTAAAAGATAATAGAAGAATTTTCGTCGTCCTTTGTTAGTTTTGTGTTCGGTTTTAATTTTTCACTTACTTCCTTTTCCGTCTTTCTTATATTAACCTTATTTATTTTGACGTGTATACGTCGACTAAATTGTTATCCAAGATTTTAACGTATATAAAAATCGTAAAACATTTTCCTTGAACTTAACTAAATTTAAGATAAATTGAAAACATTCTGTTTTTGTTAAAAAAATAATTTAAAGCTTAACATTTACCTTAAAGCCTATTATAAATTTGTTTTCTACAATTTTACCACTTAGAAGTAGCAATAAGTTTTTAAACTGTTTAAGAATTAAACACAAAAAAGAGCAATGCATAAGATGAAACATATATTATTAAATACTTAAACTTATACACACAGTATAAGTATATATTTTAATCACAGAATAATCCCATACAAATATTGACTTCTCTCTAATTACTTTGGAGCAAAATTTTAACCACATTATTTTTTAGTGTAAAAAAGTATATCAAATGCAGTTACGGTAGACATTTGCAAAAAATTACTAAAAACGATATAAAACTGAACTATTTATTAGCTTCAGTTATGATTTTGATAATGAAAACAAATCATAGTCAGATCCCTAATAACTGTAAATTATTATTTACAAAAATTTATTGATTGATGGTAGCAAAACAAAAAATTAATAAAGTCAATATTTTAAAAATTAATATTATTTTGCTCTAAATTAGTTAAGAACGTCGATCTTTGCGATAGTAAAATTACAATGTTTCAAATATTAATCAACACCAAGTTTTTTAAATTTTCAGTCAATTAAATTTATGCACGTCACAGCTTACTTAATAAAAAAATCAATTTTGTTCCAAAAATTATTTGAGGTTATAAAAATTAACTAAAATGGGGGGGGGGCAAAAAGGATTTTTCTAACCATAGAGGAATAACATTAATGAGTGTACCAGGGAAAATATTGGCAAGAGTAATGGAAGGCAGTAAAAAACAAATAGCAAGCACCATAGAAGAATCCCAGCACGGTTTTGGAAGAGGAAGGAGTACACAAGACCCAGTCTTTATTTTAAGGCAAACAATCGAGAAGAGCTTAGCAAAACCAAAGGAACTACATTTATGTCTTATAGATTTGGAAAAAACATTCGATAAAATCAAAAGAAAATACGTATGAAGGGGCCTAAGAAGGAAGGGAATAAAAATAAAAACAACTGACATAATAAAAGCGATTTACGAAAAAACGGTAAATATTGTAAGAACCCAAAATGAAGAATCGAAAGAGTTTGCAACAAAAGAGGGCTTAAAACAAGGATGCGTGCTCAGTCCATTATTATTCTCAGTAGTTATAGATGGGGTAATTAAAGAAGTAAAACAAAAAATGATACCGTTTCACCTAGGCAACTGGAAAATGGAAAAAATAAACATAACTGAGCTAATTTTCGCAGACGACATGGTCTTAGTCGCGGAAACAGAAAAGAATCTGCAACAAAATGTAGAAACTCTAAACCAGGAATTGGTAAAAATCAAAATGAAAATGAATACAGACAAAACTGAAACTATGATCGTTAAAACAGAGAACAAAAGGCATAAGATCACTTTGGAAAAAAAAAGAGGAATGGACAAGAAAATTAGCGAAAGGACAGGAAATGTGGGAAGAATATTTAGCAGTTGAAGAACAACATCTTTTGGAAATAAAGAAGTCCCAAAACGAACAAAAGTAGGGGCGGTAAAAAGGTAGTAACTCCGACACTTTTATACGGAAGTGAAACGTGGACACTCACAAATAAATATAGTAGCCGAAATAGCAGCAGAAATGGGATTTCTAAGAAAAATCCAAGGAAAAACAAAAAATGATAGAATCAGAATAATTGCAACATACAGAGAACAATTAAAGATAAAATCAGTTGAAACAAAAATACAAGAAAGATAACTGGGATGGTTGGGTCACATTTATAGAAAGAAAGAAAAAAGGTTAAAAAGAAAAGCCTATGAAGCAAGATCACAGGAAAAAACGAAAGAGGTAGACCGAAAAAAAGCTGGCAAGACGAAATTAAAAAGGCAGCAACGGATAGAAACATCAAATGACATATAAAAGCTAGCACAAGACAGAAAAACATGGGAAAAAGTCAGCACAACACAACTCAACAGTCCTACACCTAACAGTAGAAGGACTTATCACTAAAAAATAAGTAAAATGGTTCATTTCTGTTCAAAATTGCGTCCTCTTTCCAAAAATGTAAAAATATACAGTATTACATTTGTAACAAAAAAGTTAGGATCATTTCCGGCAAAACCGGTAGTGAAACAATAGTATACACTATACATATGTTCAGAAAATCCGATTTTTTGCACATATTACATGTCTAAAAGTCCATTTGTCTAAAATCAAAAGTAAACAAAAAAGGGGTGAGCTTTGATTTCATTTACACCCGGTATACAAATACATAATTTGTTTCTTTAGATATTTTCGCAGCTATTAACTTTTAAAAAATAGTTTTTGAGTAAAAATACTTATTAATATTTACTTTTGTTTACAATAATTAATACTTTAATTTTAAATTTTCACTTTTAAGCAGGGTGGATAAAAATCATGATTTTTTAAAAAAATCAAAAAAATCGATTTATTTGATTTAAATCAGATTTTTTTGATTTAAATCAGATTTTTTAAAATTTAAATCAAATGTACCATATTATCGAATTTAGTGACATATTCACATGCTATTTCTGTTTTGTGCTAATATATTTAATAACCAATATATTTAATTCTTTGGTGAATTTTTGTCAAAATGAAAAATTAAATATAATGGTTAATAATTTTGAAAAAATAAGTGCTAAATGGTGATGTTTAATTAATTATATACAGGGTGAGTCATTAGTGCGGGATCGGTCGATTGTGGCTAAACGGTTTGAGATATGAAGTTGAATCAAATGCTATTTTATACAGTTTTTTCTAAACAACACCTTTCTGGAACTAATAGCAACTTTTATATTTCAAATACAACACCCAATTTTTTATTTAATATTTTTGACCGCCTTAATTTTAGCTTTGCATCAATATAAAATACTACAGGTTTTTATACGGTGTTGTAAAAAAAAATATTCTAAATTAATCAAGGTTTTGTCTTTATTTAAAAAATTTTCCTGAAGTTATTTTGAAGTACAGAGTTTTAATTTGGTATGGACATGCAGAAAAAAATTCTCTGTTCGCTCGATATGAAAAAATTTGAATCACACATACAGGAGTGTTTATAAATAGGTGGCAACTTCCATGATTTTCAAAAGCTCGTAACTCGATTTTTTCAAATGCGAACCCCTGTATTTTTTTATGTCATCGAATTCGTCTTTAAAAGAGCTTCATATATGTCCTAAAGGTACCCAAAACACACACTTTTTGAGATATTCGACATTTTTCTTTAAATCGTTATTGAAGCAATAGAGTGCCGTGGAAATTGAAAAAACTGACTGTTCACTTCGCTAATGTCAAAAACTTGTCATTTATTTTTTGAATTATTGCATTTCCACAATGAATATTAGAGTACTTTACAAGAGCAAATTGATATGGTTTATTCACCATTTCGAGTATTTAATTACTTACTAATGTAATACAATTTTATTTTATTATAAATATTATATTTTATCTACTCGTATTATCTGTGATTTAAATTGATAATTTTTTTTTTTAAAATCACTTGATTTAAATCAATGATTTTTTAAAAAAATCACTTGATTTAAATCATGATTTAAATCGTGATTTAAATCAATTGATTTAAATCTGCTTAACCCTGCTTTTACGCAATATCTAATAACTTTAATATAAAAACATATGTATAACAGCAAAAGTTTTTCAGTCTGAATAAACTCGAAAAAAAGAAAAATGATACACGAGAACATGATCATGTTATGAAAAAATACGATACAGGACAACAGGTTGATCACATCAAGCAAACTAAATAAAAAAGAGGCGACAAAAGAATCCAAGAAAAACGGTAAATCACGAAAACTACATTTTCTCAAGATGCGAAATCTAATTTCTAAAATTTATTTCCTCGGAGGTTGGGCAATATCATCTTACAGGGTATGAGACCCCAAGAAAACTTAAATATTTCCAAGCTGTGTAAAGAGCAAAGTTACATTGTACTCGCATCTTATCACAATAAACCTATTCAGTCACACAAAGCCGCAATGTATGTGTTTAAAAGTAGCATAACAAGAGATCCGTTTACTTTATACAGCTAACAAAGCTCAAAATGATAAATATGCATAATCCATATGATTTATGTTACTTCTGAAGTGGAATTAAACAACTGAGGTAAAATTTATTACAATTGAAATGCATACGAAAATTTGTAAAACAATAAGGGAGAGTTTTCTTTGTTTTACAAACATAATAAACGAAAATATTACCCTACTTCTATCTCTTAATATAAACAATAACTACAATGAACAACTTGTAGTGAAATTGTATCTAGGATTCTGGTTTAGTCTGCTGAAAACGTATTAAGATATTTTATTGTTTTGAGCACAAAAAACTTTAATCTAAGGACTTTGTAAATTAAATTTTTTCTAAATATTTTCATTTCTTAAATTAAATGGAAATAATTATCTACAAAAAATTACTATAAGTATAAAAGACATGCGCCATTAAGCGATTGCTTACAAGCTTACATGTTACTAGTAGAACAAGATTTACTATTTCCTCAAACTTTAAACTAACGCGACATATTAACAATTACTCTTCTGATCTCTGATTGTCTGACTACCAACGCGTTCGCTTATGTACACTTGAGCGTTCGCGAACATTCCACTCCATGAATGCTCTAAGCGTGTCTTGAATAGTCTGGTAGATTTGACGCAACTACACTTCTAGAACGTTGCAGTGGTCATCATGCATACCTTCATGTTCGCAGAGTTACGTCCCCTGTAGGGGACTTTTATGTATATAGAAAAGCAAAACAATTGACAATAAGTAAACAATTATTTAAACATTAGGTATAACAAAAAAGGGTTACGGGTTAAGATATTACTTATGCAAAAAAATCTGTACATTAAGTAACAAAATAATATTTAGCAAAATACGTCCAAAAATGCAAAAAAAACCAAGTCTTTACAACAAAGTTGCCCAAACATAAAAAAGGTGCAAAAAACTAAGACCTTGACCACCAAAACCACAGAGTGATTTAAATCTCGAGAAAGTTTTTAAAATGGTTTCATTCAGTGTTTCTCAACCTTTTTGAAAGGGGGTCAAACCTCTTATGCAGTGGAGACTAAAACAAGGGTTCTTGAATTATTTTGACACCTGTCTCCTGTTTCACACTGGCGACGTCGTCTCATTGCATAGTTTTCGCTTTAATTTCTTCGCTCTCCCTTTAGATATGGGCGTCCCACAGGCAGGTTAAAAACCACTGATCTAATAATTTGTTTATATTGCCAAAATAGTTTTCATTATTTAGGTTTTGTTTTTAAATGTTCTAAGAATATGTGCAATATTTTTTATTTGTATTAGTTTTAAAGCTTTGTGTTAGTTTATCAAAATTGTCATTTATTTTTTGTTTTTTATAATTAAATAGCCATTAAATAGACATTAAAAATTAAGGTAGCTGTTAAGATAACTATTACCAAAATACAATTAAGTGGCAAAAAGTTAATATTAAATTTAAAGGTAACCCCACTCCAGCCCAGCCCAGAAGACCAATTATTTGGTACATTCTTGATTGTAACCTGTAACAGAAATAATTTTAAGGTTTATGCTGCTTTTGAGTATAATATAGCAAAAGCAAATAAATCTGCCATGTTGTACCTACATTGAGTTTGTCTCAATAATTTACGCCAGTGGTTAAATTTCATCTTGCATAAAAATATTTTAAGCAAGGAATATTTTTTTAATACTAATGAGACTTTCTTAATAAAATTTAAAACATTTTATGAGGCAAATTTAAAAAAAAAAACACTATTTTACCATCTGGTATCTTTTTTATTTTAATGTTTTTTTTTAACTTTGGACATATTGACTTATATAATTTGGAGAAGCGGCCTACCGATACACGAATAAGTTCATTTAAACTTATAATAAACAGGAAAAAACTGGTTTCAGGGATACAATAGCCCCACCTTCAACATATTTGTTACTCACAAGGCCACCTTTGAATAAAAACTTACATGCACCTCGAGTCCATTTTAAAATGGAGTAGTTGCAGACTTAAGAGAACAAACGACTAACAGAAACACAATCGGAAACGTCATTTCTCGTAGTCTATCTCAGCAATTCTACGTTTTTCAGGGATAAAATGTAAAGAAAAATATGGGGTGATATAACCGAGAGAAATGTGTTGGAAAGACAAATTTTCTTGATGACATTTCCATCTGTACGAGTCTTTTGAACACTAACGTTGAATGATTGCGGTTCACATGCATCATCGGACACCGCGAAAACCGGAACAACTGCGGCTACACGTGCTCGCAAAGATTTTTCAGTCATGAAATAATATCCCGGTAGTTGTGTGCGAGAAATGAAATAGTTCTTTTTCAATCAATTTGACGTTTTACTCCGTCTGATACCCTTTTCTTACACTATGCTTCAAGGTTTTTTTTTATTTGAACGTAAATCAAATTTAAGATTACCAAAATCTTAGCACATGATCAATTTTTGAAAAGATAAAGTTCAGGAAAATAGATTAAAAGTAAAGTAAAATGAATTAATACCTTTGATCGCTTAATCCTTTGAGATGCTTTCACAAAGTCGTTTTAGAGCAGTGTCTCCCAAACTGTAGTCTTGAATCGCATGTTTGAGCTGCGGGTTGATGTGCGACTATTCTTAATGGATAAAGATTTTTATTTATAATACCGTTTTAATAGTTACGCCAGGTTAATTAAAATCTCCCATTTAAGTGACTTAAACTTAAGTTTGCAGGGGAGTGCAATAAATATTTTCAAGTTGGAGGAGAAAATAGAAGCTATGGTCAAAAAGTTACATTTATTGGCGATTACTTTACAAAATAATAATTTTGATTCGTTTCCTACCTTACATGAGTTCATCGAAAACTCAGAAAAAGTCGTACCCAACGAATGTGTTGCAAATATGATTCTGCACTTACAAACGTTGAAAATAACTTTCAGAGATTATTTTCCTGAAATGCAATAAAATATCTCGTGAATCAGCGATCAATTTCACTGTAAAATCAGTGAAATTACAAACATAACCGTTATTGAACAAGCCAAACTTGTAAAGGTATCATGTAATAATGATTTAAAAACTTAGTTAAAAGAAACTAGTCCCAGTGACTTGGATCTCAATGCAAAAATGTTACCTTTACTAGCTTAAAATACGTTAAAACATTTACTTTCATTCTGCTCAACTTATCTGTGCAACCCGACGCTTTCTCCGTTAGTTTATATTAAAAATAAGCAAGGATTGAATGTGAAATTATATTTAAGAATTTATTTATCCGGAATTAAACCCGAAATCGTAGGCACAAAGCAACACCATTTTTTACTTAGTTCATCAAAATAAAACATTTTATTAAAGGTGTAAGGTTTAATTATGTTATATAAAACGAATCAAAGAATTAAAAATATTTGTTTCAAAACCAAACTTTTTGTTTATAATACCTATCCCAGTGATGGCAAACCTTGTCAACCCAGAGTGTCAAAAATAAAAACCGCATGTGATGCTAATTAAGTGACGTGTCACCCACATAAATATCAAACGATTTTGTTATCAAAGCAATATTAAAACAATAAAAATTGTTTTCTAAATATAATCTCTTGGTCGAAATCATCAGACTTAAGAATAATCACAGATTTTCTAATTGGTAATTATATAACAAATAATGGGTGCCTATGAATACCAACCTAAGGCCCGATTGCATAAAAGCTAAACCCGGGATTAACCCAGGGTTTACTTTTTATGCAATCAGCCCAAAATGTTTAAAATCGAAATCTCAGCTGCGTGTCACGAAAAAGGCAGCAGCGCAGCGTGACACTATTAACACGCGTGTCATAGGTTTGCCATCACAAGAGGGGTCCGCCGTAAAATCTGTAGAAAAAAGGGGTCCGCCGTAAAATCTGTAGAAAAAAGGGGTCCGCAGACCGACAAAGTTTGGGAAACACTGTTTTAGAGAGTCATATTATCGGGTGAGTTAACAGCCAGTCATGTTTAAAAGTGACTGCACAAATTCTTCTTATGGATATGTTCACAAAGCTATGTTTAGGATTTGTGGGGATGTACAGATTAATCGGTAACACAGGACTACATATGAGAACTTTGTGAACGTGTTTTTTATTTTGATAGTTGTTTTTTATAAATAACATGCTCTGAATTTAAGGACACACAGATTTTCGCTATCAACAAATTTTTTAACAATAGTTTTTTTATTTATAAAAAATAAATAAAATCTGTACCGAAAGGATTTTAAACGATATAAAAGAAGCAATATTTTACAGTGTTTATTAAGACATTTAAATTTTGGAGGGTGTTCTGTTCACCAATTAACATTTTGTGATGTGTCAACAAAGTCAACTCTACAATTATCTTTTAGCGTGTGTTAAATAATTGCGAACACATTGTGTTCCAGTCCGAACTTCCTAGCCCTGTAACTTTTTTATTCTTAGAGATAAAGCTTTGATATATATTTGTAGATTTTCAAGTTATACATCTGACGAAGTTTTGCGGTTTCTCTACGCCAATTTCCTATCTTCAAGATTTTCACCAATGAGTTTCCTTGCAGTCATAGTTTTCACCACCCCATATCCATGTAATATTTATTATAAAATACCTTTATTTAAAAAGACATCATTTAAAGACCCTTGAATTTGTTATCGCAAGATATATAATTTACCCATGTGTTCTGAGTAACTTTTATATAAAAGATACAAAAAGATTATTCTGTCATAAAAAGTATTAGGCTGGTAATGATAATATTAATATTTAAAAAAAAAAACAAAAGCACATATTAATCGAAGCTCATTGAAAGAAATAATTACGTAAATATTGATGTAACAACTTGGGTAGGTATAGGTATATTGTAAAATTGGCTTAATTTTTTTTTCAATGCCGACTGTGTGTATGTGCCATTCTATTTCAAATAGTTTTTAGAAGTGCTAATTTTTATTACTCCTTATCCTTTTATATTTTTTTCGCAGCCAACATTAATTGACCTAATACCTTCTTAAAACAAAAAAAAAGCTTACAAAGTTCTTTTTCACATAATGCACAATTTAATTAAATTCTGTGAGAATAGCTGTTACGCTTTAATTTGGAATTTTGCAAAATAAAGTCACCTAAATCCGCAAGTTATTTTCAGGACAACGCTGTTGATGACATGAGCAAGTAAGCTGCTTAAAAGGCGCCCATCCATATGTATGCCACTCACCATCAATCGTCGACGTCCTCTGCATTATATTAGTTGGGCCGAGCATCTGTTCCATAGCCTACTGTTGTGTGGCTCACTGTAAGCAGATTACTGCGAAATCTTCATTAAAAACTCTTGAAGCATAACTAAGAGCTGCCAAGCTTTGCTCATTAGTGTAATCTAATGAAATGCTTCCGCTGACCAAGATCCCTCTACTTCATATTTAAATAAGTATAGCCTTAATTAACGAATTTCTCTTCTATGTTTGTACGCCGTTTCCACGTCTAACCAGTTAAAATTAGCATAATCATGCACTGCTCCGTCTCAAACATCATATTTAACCGTTTCACTAACAATTACAAGATGTTTTCCTACAACATTGTGAATTTTATAATAAAGTTTAGAGACACAAATTTTTGCAAGTACAATTTACGACAAGTTCCTATTTACATCTAACTGTTCTATACAATTAATTAAAATCGTACCTTTGGGTCATGGTTAAATACAAAATGTTAGCTTGGTGAAGAAAAATGTAGGAGTGTTAAATGCAATCTAAATTTTGGTAGTCCATGGTAGCATGGTTGGTAAACTGTACGTGGTGGCTACCTTATTTTTTTGTGATAAGTATTTATCTCACAATAGGTTTGTTAAAGTCATAATGTACCAAATGTTAGTTCATTAAAAAAATGTATATGGTGGATACATTAACACATCTTTAAGACGACTATGTTACAAACAATTATGATAAAATAAGCTTTGTAAACAAAACTTTAAATATAAATTTGTTAATACATCCCAACAAATGACTTTCTAAACACACTTTTTAAAAAGACTCTAAAGACACTCTTTAAATTTAGTTTGTTAATGCACCCCAAAAGTATATCTAAATAAATCTTAAAAGATAATTCCTATAGTTGACTTCCTTAACACCACCCAAAATAGGACAGCATACTTACCTTATAACATTTTTTTTACAGATCTATATTTTGATTTTGCATTCCAGCGGATGACTTTCTTAAAGCCCAAACGAATCTTAAAATACACCATAATGAAAAAAAAATCCATAGCACGTTTGAGTTTTTGTTGCAATGGTTTTAACTATGGTGTTATAATAATGTTAAATAATTTAATTTACCTAAAGCGGCCCCTACACCATCAATATTATTGTGCAATATTGCTCATTGCACAATATTATTGGCCGTTTGTGGATCGTATTGAAAGGTTGCACAATATATTGAGTGAATTCAAAATTTTTAGATATTTATTGCGCAATACGAAATATATTGCATCGTCTGTGTGCAACATTGAGCAATATTGATTCAGTTTTAACCAAAACTTTGTAGAGCAAACATCGTGAAAAATGTCCAAGTTAAAGGAAGAGGAGAGAAAATTTATTTTAGAGTGTATTAAAGTTTATCATACTTTATCAGCTCTGTGGGATGTTAAGTGCAAGGATTAGATAATGCAATAGAATCTAAAAAAATGAACAATATGAGGAACTGCTTCGAAAATATAGAGAGAGATATCCGGATGCTGATAAACAGGAATTGATTAAAAAATTCAATTCCTTTCTTACTTATTTCAGAAAAAAACTGAAACGGATAAGTAATTCTGAAAGAAATGGTATTGGAGCAGACGATGTCGTATCGCCAACGTTATGGTATTTTGAAGAAATGAAGTTTCTTACAGCTCAAGAGGAGCCAAGTAGGTACTTCTCAAAATATAGCAGCTCATCAAATGATGCACCGTCTAGTCGCAAAAAGTTTCGAAAAGCACTTGGTTAAGTGAATCTTAGTTCGTTTAATAAATTTTCATGAGTGCACTGCTTTCTTTTCTGAAACCACTGCTTCATCCATCCGCTCTTTTTCTCGATGTTTTCTTAAGCAAACAGCCAGTGCAATGGTCACACAACTAGCTTCGGTATCCCTCAACATGTTAACTGCACAAAATTCAAACTTCAACTAAAAATTGGACAATAATATTGCACTGTTTGGAGTATCAAGAAAAAATATTTTGCAATATATTGCCGCAATAATATTGATCATCTAGGGGCCGCTTAAGACATGACGATAATCATAAGCAGATCAAATTATCATTTTAAATTTGAGTGTGATATCATAAAAATAATAATTTTAAGAAAATTTGTAAGTGAACTTGAGTTTTTATAGCAATAACAGAAACAAACATGGCTGAAGCTGCGTTACTGTAAAACAAATAATATTCCTTTAAGTACATAGGTGATCAGATTGGAATTTAAAGAAAACTATGTTAAAGCACGTACCATACCTATATTAACGTTCGATTGCATAAAAGCTAAACCTAGGATTAACCCGGGATTAAACCACATTAACCCTAAAACAAGGCAAATTGGCAGCATAATTGACGCCGATATTGTCTAGTTTTAGGGATTAACTTATATTTTAACCAGGGGTTTGGAGCGGAGCGCGGAGCTGGAGCGCGGAGCAGTGGAGTAATAGGTTTTTGCCCGGAGCGGAAGCGGAGCCCGAAGCAAAGAATTTTGATTGCTCCACTGCTCCACTTTACTATTATAAACTACAATATTTTTTTTTAATGAATTATTCTCATGGGTATAGTATTTAATAAAATTATAAATAAACTAAATTTGATTTTTGTGAAGTAAAATTATTATAATATAACTTTTCTGAATATTAATTTTCATTATTTTGTATTTGAATTTTTTCTTTTTTTAACTTTTTTAACTGAAGATCAATAATTTGTTCATTGATTTAACTTCACTTGTTTCTTAAGGTCAAATATTGTAATTTTTGGTCCATTTCCACATATCTCATAAAATTTTAGCTTTGTTTTTAAAAACAAATTTTTAAATAAAAAACTTATTTTATTAATATTTGGAGCGCGGAGCGGAGCGGGAGCGGAGCTGGAGCAGGCATCTTGATGCCGGAGCGGAGCTGGAGCGGAGCAACTAAAAAATTGGACTGCTCCAAACCCCTGATTTTAACACCAATGTTAGTTTGTGCAATCGGGACCAAGACATCTCTGTAAAGTGTAAACCACAATTTAAACCACTATCATAATAACAGGTCATCATACTTTTGACTTGCTTTTTTTAAAGTTATTTCATTTACCAATACGTAAGATTCATTTAAACCTCCTTAAAAAAAGTGAAACTTAAGGCTTTGTGTGTTTTAAATATTTTATACAAAGTATCAGCTCTCCAACATGTTTTGCAGGTCTTAACTCCGGGATTTTCCCGTATCTTACTGAAAAGCCATTTTCTACTTTCAGAGGATCGCATTGTCCCTAATAAATCTTCACAGCGGTATCTAAGTCGGAAATGTGGTTCGATTGACATCCCTTAATAGTTAAATAGAATTTAAACAGCATTTTATGTAAAAATACAAAGTGTAAGAATGAAAGTATTTTCACACCTTTAGTCACACCTGAACAATAATTTTACACTGTTCACATCTATTCTCGATTTAAAAACCTGTGTAGTCAACAGAGTGCTATGCTATGTTAAGTCTATCACGTATTTAAGCAATAAAAGGTTCGTATATAACATTAAAAATACAAAGAAACATGAATGTAATGATTACCTATTCATTAGTTATTTAAAAATCAATAAGCTTATTAGATATTTTATAAGGGTTCTGTTTTGTAGAAACACTACACCAGTTTTGAGAATCTTGTTTTTTTGGCGTAGCTTTCTTTATTATTTCTTAACTTGCATGTAGCTGCCGCAGCAACATTCATGATTGCCAGCTAAATTGATCTTAAGCTATATGAAATGGAATTTTATCACTAAAATTATGTTTTAATTCTGTGTTCAGAATATAGCCTTTCTCTAAATGTGTTTATTTGGTTTAATTTAGTTAATGAATTAGCGTTTCTCAACCGGAGTTTCCCTAAACTCTGGGTCTGCGTGAAATTGCTAAGGGTTCCGCGAAAAGTAGTGTTGAGTAGACTACTCATATGTAAATGTTTGATTGTGTAATGTTTGTATTTAATTTCGTATCTGATATATAAAAATATTATAAAATAATTTTTATGTAGGGGTTTCCTGAGACTACTTCAATATTTTTTAAAGAAATAAAAAGGATACCGGGTACGCAAAACCGAAAGACTAAGCCGAACGCCACGAGAGAGTGTAATTTAGAAAATTTACAATGTGAGAAGTACCTACTTTTCGAAAAGAAATGAAAAAAATTAAGGAATATATGAAGTCAGTAGCATCTGCTTACTGTGTAAAAGCCAAACTTGTGGTAATTCATATTGTTGAGGTAAGCGTTTCCGGTATATTGTGACCAAAAGTCTGCGGAGAAATTATTGTTGAATACTTGAGGTCTTCGTAGCTCCTTCCAGTAGCCAAATACCTCAATGTCGCATTGAGTCTATCGTGGGGAGGAATGGCGTGCCTCTTTACCGGTTTTTTTTTGCAATATAAGAAGTGACCAATGAAAGCAGATGTAGATACGTTTCTTAGTCCATCCTCAAGTAATATAATACTCTTGAAAAATTGTGCAAATGTCTAGAAGTGTACCGAGAAGATGTATTAATCGGTGCAAATGATCTTGCAAAAGATTTAGATGTTGTTCCACAATTCCAGTTGAAACGTTTACGGAAACGCAAAAGGCAATTTGCATACGAGTCCTCAGACGACCCTGTTGTTGATGCAAAGGAAGAATGCAAAATAAACTGTTTTAATCAAGTGTTAGATAAAACACTGTAGTCTCTTTAACCTCGATTTAAACAATTAAAAGAAGCCATAGTCTTATTTAGTTTTTATGGACATTTCACAATCAATCCAAAGAAACTACATTAAAATGTGCTGCTGATTTACAAAATGCTTTAAAATACGGCGAATCGTTGGACTTAAATCTATTCATGTTGACAGAAGAAATGGAATCTTTAAAAGTAACTATTTAACAAAGTTATTGCAATCCTTTAAATATACTTAAATATCTGGCTTGTAATAATCTTCCAACCTCGTTTCCAAATTTATTTATTGCACTAAGATGTTCCTTACTCTACCGGTAACAGTCTCTGCGGACGAAAGAAGTTTTTTAAAATTAAAATTAATTAAAACGTATTTACGATCCACTATTTCTGAAGAACGTTTAAATTCACTCGCAATGATGTCAATTGAAAATAAAGTCATGAGGGAGATGGACTTTGACAACCTATTAAAAGATTTTGCGGGATCAGAATCTAGAAAAATAAATTTTAGTTTTTATTTCGTTTATAAAAACATGAGTTGTTTTGCTTTCCTTCGTTCATAGTCAATTTGTGAAATTTTATAATTTGTTATCTTTGTTATAATATTATTTTAGCTTATGTTTGTTCAAAATTTTATTAAAAAAATAAATTATTATTATAAGAGTGTATAAATAAATTTTTTGTTGGGAGAGGGGCTCCGCAGCTTGTCCTTATGAGTTTTGGGTACAGGACATACTTAACAAAAAATGGAGGTCTCTTAAAGACAAATCGATGACATAAGAAAATACAGGTGTTTGTGTTTGAAAAGATTGAGTTACGAGTTTTTGAAAATCATGAAAGTTGCCACCTATTTATGAACACCCTGTACGCGTGATTCAAACTTTTTCATAGCGAGCGAATAGAGCAATGTTTTCTGCATGTCCTTACCAAATTATAACGCTGTACTTCGAAAAATAACTTCAGGAGAATTTTTTAAATAAAGACTTAAAACCTTGAAAAATTTGGAATAGTAGGTACTCGTATTTTGTTTAGTGACAACGCCGCATAAAAACCTGTAGAATTTTACAGGGTGTCCCACAAGGTATGCCTTTGCTAATTTTTGCATAATTCGAATGATAAGGACCTAGATAAAACGTTTTTACACTTAATAATTTTTTTCATGTGTCCCTTCATATACAGGGTGTCCCAAATATAGTGAACAGCATGGGGATTTCGTAAACGGTAAGAGATACAGAGTTCTATGATTCAAGTGCAACTGTTCTATGAAAAAAAAAACTCGAAAAATATCAATAGTTTTTGCGCTATTGATGAAAAACAAAACACATAAGGTTTTTAATTTCTGCTGATAACTTGCTTATTTGAAATCACACTCAAAATATTATTCGACATTTTTTGGACACTTTTTTGCGTAGATTTGAAATTTGTTAACAAATTTTACCTACCTTCATTTGTTTTTGTTATTTTAACATTAGCCGTACTTAAAATAAAAAGTTAATATTAAAAAAACAAAAACAATTGAAGATAGGTAAAATTTGTTGACAAATTTCAAATCTACGCAAAAAAGTGTCCAAAAAATGTCGAATAATATTTTGAGTGTGATTTCAATTAAGCAAGTTATAAGCAGAAATTAAAAACCTTATGTGTTTTGTTTTTCATCAATAGCGCAAAAACTATTGATTTTTTTCAAGTTTTTTCTTCATAGAACAGTTGCTCTTGAATCACAGATCATTTTGACCCATTTAACCAACTCTTTATCTCTTACTGTTTAAGAGATCCCCATGCTGTCCACTATATTTTGGACACTCTGTATATGAAGGACACATGAAAAAAATTACTAAGTGTAAAAACGTTATATTTAGGTCTTAAACATTCGATTTATGCAATAATTAGCGAAGGCATACCTTGTGGGACACCCTGTATATTGATGCAAAGCTAAAATAAAGGCGGTCAAGAATATTAAATAAAAAATGGGGTGTTGTATTTGATATTTAAAAGTTACTTTTAGTTCCAGAGAGGTGACTCACCCTGTATATTTGAATATATTTTTTCGTATTCGGAAGAAAAAAACCGTATAAAACAGAGTTTGAATCAACTTTCTATCTTAAATCGTTTAGCCACCATCGACCGATCCCGAACTAATGACTCACCCTGTATAAATTATGATTATAATACGATATACCTAATACGCAATGTATTTACCAAATACATTGCGCCCAAAGTCAATCATTTTACTATTGTGACATAGGCTTGAAAGTTCTTTAAAGCTTTTAGTTGAAAGTTTGCATTTGCTGCAAACTACGTACAGACTTCCTTTGATTTATTGTTAATGGTGTAGTATTAACAATTATTGTAATACGTCCGGTAGATGTGCAATATGATTGATCGTATGAGCCCAGCGGGTACCCCCTAATGTAAGACCCCCGCGGGCCGCCAGAGTGCGTGCTTTCCAAAAGTGCAATAAAGAATACGACCCAGTGGAAACGTGTTGACCCTTTTATCCGGAGTGAAGGACTTGAATCGATGGCACAACTACTCGATTATCTCACCGCGCTAAAAGCTCGATACTGACCGCCGAATGTAATTTACATTGATTTCGAATTTAATGAAAGTTTAAGTAACGCTTTGTCTGGTGGTGGCCTGGTCGTGAACCGGGCCACAGTATTATCTAATAACGCAGATTACCCAAACGCCCTTCTAAAGCCGGATTATATCAGCTTGACTCTAGATAATTAAAGAAAAGCTGCACTTTGCATTTTAGTGGACGACTAAAATGCCATTTCTTGCCTTAGAGTTTAAATGAGAGTAACCTTCACTGTTTTTCTTTGTTACCAACAAATCTTAGTATATTATACATTTAAAACATGTTTATATAGGATGACATGGGTAAGTTCGCTAAGACTTAAATAGTCGGTAATATAATCAAAGTTAACAACAATTATAAAAAAAAGTTTTATAAACCACTGTTGCCAACTTCCAAAGCATTAACTCGTCTACTTCGGTGTCTATAAAATTCTTAAATAAAACATTTAAATTAAAAAAAAAAAAACGAATAATCTCTTGAGATATATCTAGATTAATAAGATCTGGTTGATATCAAAATGGACAACTATTATTTTTTTTATCTCTTATGTCAACAATTTTTCAACATATTAACTAAAGCAACGAAGTGAAAAGAGTGGCATAGAGGTCATCGGTAATCAAAATGTTATAAAGAAACAAAATACAGGGTAAGTGACACAACTTTTGTTTGTTTAATTTTTGTACATGATATATTTCAGTACAGAGCTCACCAACTTGTAAATAACTTATAGCATCGTCCAAAGCATTGCATTCTGTACCTGTCTGTTACGTTTTAGTACTGGTAAATTTAGGGTACATCAAGCTAACTGCCAGTTCGGCCTGCTGATAACTGTCAATTTGGTTAATCGGCTACAAATTATCCTGCCTGACGCTATACTCAACTAGCTCACTTCATTTTAAAGATATTTAAATTAAAAATTAACTTTAAATTATGGAAATAACATTCCATTTTTGGTAATTTAATCGTTTCTCTATCTTGACTATTAAGCGAGATACCCATGTAGTCCCATCGAATTTGGTCCACATATCCATTAAATTTGTTTTTATAAAGGGCGTTTCAACAAGAGAGGTAGGATTTGTTTTTTGAATGAAATTACAAAGAATTACGATAATTAAATTTTTTAAATTTCGTTATAGAGTGTTTGTAGATTATATATAAAACAGCAACTCGTCTAAATGACCGTCTCGACTCTTTTTACGGACCACCACCCTTTTCTTGGAGTTCTTGTCATTTTTTCGCAAAGATTCGGTTATCTCAGCAATAGCGTCTTTGATGTTGGCTTTGAGAGCGTGGATTGACTGGATTATTGGTTGACTTTTCCTTTATTATAGACCCAAATAAAAAAGTTTAATAGTCTCAAATCGCATGATCTTGGTGGCCAGTGATAAAGCCATTTCTCGAAATCGAAAGACCTGGAAACTTAAAACGCAATAGGTATGGCACGTGGCATTATCTTATTGAAAGTAGAGGTCCGCTGTATCTTTTTCTTTCAGCTCAGGCCACAAAAAGTTAGTCAACATGTCGTTGTAACGCACTCCACTGACCGAAACAGCCTTTCCAGCATGGTGCCCAAACAATTGAGGTGTTTGGGCCTTCATCGACACCTTCACTTGCTAAGGCAATATTTTTGATTTAACGGCAAACCCGAGTGCGCCTTGGCGTCTTAAGATCTGGTAATAAACTGGTGACTTTGATTTTTTTATTAGGTCCCGCATAGCGGTTTCACTTGGTACACGATTATCTGGAAAAATGCATAAATTTTGGAAAGTGTATTTATAAAAGAACGTGAAATTTCGTCATAAAATTCAATGATTAATATTCGTTTTGTCATCTTGTATCTATCCATCATAAATTCTACTAGGACAACTGCCAAATTAAAACTTTAAATAGTTTTACAAATGAAAAATATTTTGCAATGGAACTTCTACACATCTTGTTAAAACAAGTTTTATAACTGTTCTAGCAAAAGCCTAAAAATTGATTGAAGTGTCCGAAATTTGCTTCATTTTTCTCGCGTATTTAATAAAAGCTTTAACAACCTGATTGTCTATTACTGAACAAAGCAACGAGGGTCAGGTTAAACGTTACTTAAAGATTTTTTTAATAAAAACAAACGTTAAAGCCTGAAATTGAATCATTTACAAGCTTAGCTTCATTTCCATCATTTATTTTTAAAGAGACCTTTAAACCTGACCCTCTACTACTGATCAAAGGAACGAGGGTCAGTTAAGGGCCACTTAAGGCTAATTTTAAGATGAAAAAATGTTCAATAAAAAGTCATAGGACACTAGATTTTAGCGATTTTTGAAATACTCGCAAGATTAAAGTGCCCTATATTAAGAGATATGAACAAATTTTAAGGGAAAGAGTTATTTAGATCTAAAAATTAGGCTAGGTTTAAATTTTGACGGTCAAATTCCAATTTTTATTTTTTAAGAAATTTTAAGCACTTTGTTCTTGCGAATATTTCAAAATCGCTAAAATCTAGTGTCCTATGACTTTTTATTGAGTTTTGTTTTTAACTTAATATTACTTTTAGACCATGCACCAACTTTTATCATTTATAACATTTTCTGAGAAATCAATAATAAAAAAAAAACATTTGTTGCAGACTTTTTAAATGTTAAAACTTCTTAAAATATAAAAATTGAAATTTTTTCGTCAAAATTTAAATCTAGTCTTATTTTTAGATTCTAAATAACTCTTTCCCGTAAAAAAAAATGTATTTCTTAAAATAAGGGCACTTAACTTTTGCAAATATTTCAAAAATCGCTAAAATCTAGTATCCTTTGAATTTTTATTGAACTCTTTTTTATCTTAATATTAGTTTTAGATAATGCACCAACTTTTATCAAGAATAAAATTTTCTGAGAAATCAATAATAAAAAACTTTTCCATTTGTTGCAGTTTTTTTGAATGACGCTGTATTATTCAATCTAGTGCCTGTAAAAAATATTTAAGTTGATAATGGTCCAAAACAGACGAAAAGACTGACACTACATCTAATTTAATAAAGATATAGGTAGTAGAACATTGCTTAAGAAAGCTTTTTATTTTTCAAATATCTCTATAAATAAAGGAAATAAAACAGATAATTAAAAAGTTTATTAAATTTTTCCAAATAACTTCAGATGTACGAGGATCATAGATTTATTTTTTCTAATATTAAATTCAGCACCAAATTTTGCAACCACACCTAAATAATTAAGTCAACTTCGCAGTTTTTAGCATAAGCGAAGTCTCCATGTTAGGGCTTGAATTTAAAACACTCTGTATAAAAAAAATTAATTGCATAGTGTGTCCAAAATGCGTAGCTTACTATGTTAA
The DNA here is from genome assembly GCA_947652605.1 of Elmis aenea. Classification (NCBI taxonomy): domain Eukaryota; kingdom Metazoa; phylum Arthropoda; class Insecta; order Coleoptera; family Elmidae; genus Elmis; species Elmis aenea. The sequence goes on from OX393578.1 coordinate 14,457,353, forward strand.
TTTAACTGGATATTGGAAAATAAAAACTATGCTTGAATTTATTTAATTCCTGATTTAATACCAAACATAATATATTGAAGTTACATGTTCATACAAATTATTTCATGTATATTAAATTGCATTACAAATGTTTTACTGGCAACCGTCCTCGCAAAACGTTATTTACCAAATAACATCAGAAACTATAACCAACACAAAATATTTAATTAAATCTAGAATAAGTAGGCCGTAATTTAATTTGAGATCTGTTTAGGCGCTAATGGAGCGCCACCGGTAGAAGTGATTTCCCTAGAGGGCCGTGAGTGTATAAAACAAATAAATATAGCTAAAAGTGCACAGAAGTACATTTCCATTTGCACAAATATTGACTCTTTTAACTGATGAACAAACAAACCCATTAGTTCACAACAGTGCCCGCACTGAAATGAAAATATAAATTTAATACGTATTGACTTGCAAATATATTGTACCTCGTGCGAACGCATCTGCAGAATTATTTTACGTAATTTTTTAGAAAGCACATTAAAATAAACATGCCAAATGCAATAACATTTATAAAACGAAATAACAAACTCATTTTTAGTTTTCGTTCCCACAAATTTGAATATATTTTGATAACATTAGTTCCTGAATTATTATTTTTTTACACTTCTGTTTTCATAGAAATACATTTAAAATTTGTAGTGCTATATAAATAAAATTAAGCAGTTTTATAAATCTTTTGCAAGAGGAAGTAGGAGGTACTACACACTATATTGCATACAAGATGTCCCAGATAACATTTCCAGCATGGGGATCTCGCTTATTGTAAGAGATACAGGTTTGCTTAAATTGGATGAATTATTTTTAAGTACAAGAGTAGTTACAATATATTTTTAACAGTAAAAAATTCCTCGTGCTGCAAAAGTTATAGCGAAAAATATGAAAATGATGAATTTATTTTTTCCTTTTAACTGTTTTGTCTTAATCAACAGATTAAATTTATTTGTAACTCCTTAACCCTGCAGCGGCGGTGCCGGGTCTCTCAGACTCGAGCGTCACAAGATTTTGTGTAGAAAGGGGAGGGGTGGAAGTACACTTTACCGCCTTCAGTACCTTCCTAAAATTCACTATATTAGCGATTAGTGCAGAAAGAACAGTGCAAATTGTATTTTTTCAAACTTTTTGAAGCCTTTTGGGTCTGTCAGACCCGGCGCCACCACTAAGCGAACGTTCATATCAAATTCAATATTCCACGAATAGGCCTGTTTTTATCGCTTTTGGTATAAGTAATAAGTGTACCATTTTCAGTGAATTGAATTATAAATTAATGTTAATCACAGAAACATGAGTTACGAAGATGAACAGGCGCGATTATTGCGTTTATTAGAAGATGTAGACATTGAAGCTGACGAACAATTTGACGATGAAGAATCCGAAGGAGAAGAAGATAATGTTGAGGCACGTTTGACTGATACAGACAAAGAGCAAGAAGGAGAAAGCGATGCCGAGAATTTACCACTATTAGCAAAAAAAAAACACGAATTCCCAGCTTCATCGGAAAAGACAAATGGACCTAGTGGACCAGCACATGAAGCGTCGTTCGTTATTGGAAAACATTGCTCCAGTAATTCGACGAAGACGTCAAAAAGTAGTGCAGGAACTTCAGCGGAAGTTTGCAGTGTTGCACTAGAGGTTCCAGTCGGCAGAAAAAGATATCATTTGTGTAAAAAACAACAAAACACGTTACTTTTGAAAAATGTGTAAAAAAAATTAAGTCTGAAGAATGCAGAATTTCGCTGCCCTGTGTGTGTGACCCTGCCAGAAACTTGTTTATAATGTCTCATAATGTGTTATATAAAGAAAAAAAATAAATCTTTTGGTATTTTCATCATTCATCAAATACATTTTTAATTTATGTAATATTTCGCCCATTGTAAGGACACATTGGTATTTTTTGAATTTCTTATAACAAAATTATGTGACAGCTTTAAAAAAAAATCTATTTATAAAAAATATACCTGGGCAACAGGAACACTCACAAAAAACACAAATTTTATATGGTTGGTAATTAATTACATTGCTTTTAATAGTGGGTCTGTCAGACCCAGCGCCACCACTCGTGAAATGCAAAAGAACGCACCACTCCAGGGTTAAAGTACTTTTTTTTTATGGAAAACGTAACTTTTTTCACTTTCCATTTCACCCTTAAATTCATTTCTACTTATGGGTAGTCAAATTGGCTTTGGATTAGTTGAATGTTTTCTTTTTTACTCTTTATAATGAACTTGCCACTCGCGTGGTTATTTGCCGAGACGTACTCGTGATAAAAAGTCGAACTTTACTGCCTTGGTACATAAATAACTATTGTGATTTCACCCAAAACGTTTTAAACATGTTAATAATAACTAATTGCTATCAAATAATTCGTCTTGGCTGGTACACTCTGTAGAAATATTAAGATATATTTTTTTTAAGTATTTTAACTGTATTTGTTATAAAAATTTTGGTTTACCTCTCCTTTGCAACGTTGAAATTACAAAAAAAAATATAGTTTTTACTTATTTTTACGTATCAAATTTGCACATTAGTTTTGGCATCTTCATTTGCTAACTCTCAGTAAATAAAGGTGACCTTAACGAAGTCACAAAACACAAATTTAATTGTTATGGAAAGAGTCCGAGTTTCATCGAAAGTAGGCCTTTGGGAAACAGAATGTGGCGTTCGCAGATTTCTTGTCCCTCACTCAAAAGACCGCCCCGGGAACTTTTAGTTAAACGTTTTTGTACCATTTAGCCACAGGCAATAGGTACGCTGGAAACAGCGATTAAGACACAAATTACGTTCATTGTACAACAAAATTTAATTTTTCAAGTAATGAGGCTTCGTCGTTTACCCAAACCTGAGTAAGGGCGTTACCGTAAATATTAAGCTAATAAAACACGTAATTAAAAATCTTGCAGCGACTGTACAGCGCTTAGTGTGTAATTAATTGAGTAGAAAGAAATTAATTACAGCACGAGAAACTAAATTCCGTGAGGTTATTTTATGGTTTATTTTTTGCTTCTTTTGTGCAGAGTTCGAAGTTGCAGAGCTTGCAATTAAACCAGGCTAATTATCCATCCTAGCAGTAACCCACGACCCTCTTTCCTCATGCTCATCAAACAGATATTCTGCAGAGCTAACAGAAACAAACCAGAAATTATTTATTTGAATGAAATGAACCTTTTTTTTTAACCTTTTAACATGATTGAAATTTGTTTTGTGACTATTCAAATTGGAATTTTTAACATGCCATTATGGCTGTCATCGTTAAGAAATTAATTGTGTAAACAAATTTATTTCACTACCAGTTTTTTAAATTACAATTCTTATCTATATTGGTAAACAGCGTGTGTATTTTATAGAGGTCAATATTTACACCAGGAAAACTAATACAGAGGGTCCCAAATTCAAGAAAACACAAATATTTGATAGTGTTTAAAGATACTAAATTAAATAGTGACAAAGTCTTATAGGCCTATTAGTTTTATCGGCTTTAATTTCTTTATTTTTAGAGATATCAGAAAATTTAAACATTTTTACAGATATTTTTAATTTTCAATACGATACACCGATATTAGATTTGTTAAAGACGTTTCGTCTATTTAGGACCATCATAAATTTAGTTTTTTTTTATAGACGCCGTTGCTAAAAAATTATGAATACAATTATACACATACAGTGTAAGATTTAGAAAACTGCATAATCCACTAACAATGAATTTTTATTAAAACAAGATTGTATTGGAACACAAAAACTTTTTAATTATAATTATAAATCAAACCAAAATACAGCTTAAAGTCGAATATAAACTATTCGTTAAATTTTATTACACCACTATCAAATAAACTTTCAAGGAATTTCTCCTGGTGTAGTTAAGTTGGTAAATTTTTAAATTTCATCCTAAATATTTTAGGGGATAAAAATACTCCATTTTCTAAAATTACTCAATTTAATTTGTTTCAAGTACCTATAACCATACACATATAGTAAACAAAATTTTGATCTGCAATTCAATAAAAATGCAAAGAGTACAGGGTGTCTGTTTAAAAGAATAGAGTTAGCTATCGGTGCGCAAATAAAATATATTATTGCAAATATGTAGTTAAACGACTATAAACAACTTTTATTTAGAACGTTTTTTAAATGGCTTAAATCGTATTAGCTGGGACGCATTGTATTTTAACATTTTAACTTTTAAAAACAAATCCTTACAGTTTTGCCCATAATCAAATTTTTAATACTTTAATGTAATTCATTGATGTTAAACATGACTTACAGTAAGCACAGGTCTAATAAATACACTTCTCTTCTATTTTTTAATTTTGATGAACAATTTTACCTCTCAAATATACGTATATCACATAATATGCATGAAAAGCATGTTCCTTACAAAGTAAGAAAAGTAACTCACACGCTCAAAACAATTGCACAAAGCTAGAGTACGGTTCAAATAACACTTGAGATACGTGCACAGTCTAAAACATTTCTACCTGATTTAGCAACCGGGAACAGATTATCGGCAACAACGCCACGATTCCAAGACAACTAGGATTTGCCAATTGGAATGAAACTGCAATTCTCTGATGCATAATTCAAGTCTGCAGTGCTTCGTTTTGTTTCTGGAATTAAAAAAAAAACATTTTAATTCAGAGAAAATATATCACATTCACAATTCTCATTGAAATGCACACTAACTCGGTAATATCGACGTTTCGTATATACAGGGTCCACAAAAACAAAACATGCAGTCAATATTTTGTTCTTGAATTTCCTATTTTTTATCTGATATAAAAACATGTACGAGGGTAGATTAAAAAGTTCGCATCCGGACACAGAAACAATTGTTCAATGGATTAAAAATAGGAAGTGGCTATATGTATGTCCGCCGGCGGAATAGCTTATACAGGGTGTCCCAGCCAAGACGAATTATTCGATAGCTCTGTTATTAGTAATATTATTAAAAAAAGTTAAATATAAAAGTTGTTTGTAATCATTTACTACATAACCTAAAATTATTTTTAACTATACACAGTGTTTTGTTTTTGCGCTCTGATACCAAACATTGTTTTTTTTTATACGGAACACCCTATATATTTTGTAATTTTTGGATGAAAAATTAAATTTTCTTTCAAAAATATTATAGGTTGTTTATGTCTAAAATGAACCGTTTTTGAGTTATTAACGTTTTTTTGAAAATTTTGACAAATGCAGACCTTTATAAAAATACTTATATATAATAGACAATAGTGTCATAGTAATTGTTGACAAGTTGCATTTTTAAAATAATATACAGGGTGTTCGTTATACTCGGTTTATTTCGCTAAACTTTAAAATGCATATAAATTTTTTTTTTTATGGAACACCCTATATATTTTAATATTATAATTATCTTTCTAAGTTGTTAAGTATGTTTTATGTCTAAATATAATATTTTTGAAGTTATTTCGTTTCTTATGGTTATTTGCGAGTATTTTACCTAAAATATCGGTAGTAGCCTTTGCAAATTCAAAACAATTTGGATGAACTGTCAACCAGAACAATTAATCGGCACAATTTTCACTATTATGCCACTAAAAGTCATTATTTTTTAATAACTGTAGATACACAGCATTCTGGTGTTATTTGCTGCCGCTCTAGAGCGGAAAGTAAGTCTAGGAATGGATAGGTTAAATGAATAAACCTCACATTTGATAAATGTACTTATTACCTTACAAAAAATAGTAAACAAAACAAGTTTCATTAGTTTTAAAGATTAAAAACAGTTTATATTGCTTAATCATTGTGAATAGCTTCAATCGTATATCGTATTACAACTGACAACTGACGTAGTTTACGAAATATCGAAAAAAAATGGTGAAAAATTAGTCTTTCAATACCGGGCGTATAAAAATAGTATGTGTATTTCAAGCGGAAAGTGACTTGTGCTTTCACCCGTATGCAGCGTTCGCCTGTACGCGTTCAAGCACAAAAGTGTTACTTTCCGCTCTTAATACACAATGTACTATTCTTAATTTTCATAAACAAGCGAGATAAAGTCATAAAACGAAAAGTCGAAAAATCGAGTTATCGGTGATAACTCGAAAACAAAAGACGATAACCAATTTTAGTTTTTACTATTAACTTTTTCACGAAAAAAGATATCGAGGAAGCGGGGTCAGTTTTAAGATACTTCTTATAGTTACCGAGATTCCCTATGAAAACATTTAAATTTGCCCACTCTGTACAGTACAAACTCCTTTTATTTTCGACAACTGTACATTTATCAGTGGTTGGTTCTAAACTACCTAAACGCCACTGTCCCAAGATTTTGGGTCCCTGTTGCCATCCTTTTCGATTGTAGTTGTATCGTTATCGTTCTTTTTTATAACCACATATTATGCGAGTAGTATACCCAAGTCAAAAATTTAAAACATAACCCTCAAATATATTCTTTCGAAATAATTCACATACTTTGAAACAACATGTTCTAAAAATATGCTTAACACAAACACAATGTTGCCAAAATTGTCTTTTAGCTCGTTTATAGACAAATTTTAAAACGTGCGCGACACGTTCAAATGTTCCGTCATGCGAAGACGCAACGCATAAAACTTTAGGGTCGGGACGTGTTTCCATGTTTCTTTTGCAACTTATTTTGTTGCTTATAAAATGAACATAAAAGCATTCATAAAACATACTATAAAAGCATAACAAATTTTGCAAATCAAGAATATACTTTTAAGATGACGATGTCGTAAGAGCCCTACTGTTTCTCATAGAACCGTCTTTCGCAGGAAATTTTAATATATTTGCGCTCTTTACTGCAACGTCATATATCCTAAAAGTTACGACATTTTTGTTGAGATGAATATATCGTAAACAATATTTGCCGTTTTAAAGTATTAAGAGTTTCAGGAAACGTTATATTAAAAAATTTTATGACGTTTGGTTCTCTAAGTAATCTGCATTTGAAAGACGTAATTACCATTGTCATTCCTCTTGTCAAGCTTAAACCAAATTGTTTCGAATAAAATAAATTATTCACCATTTGTGTTTTGATAACTCTTCAAAAATTATCTCAGGACTTTTTATTTTATACTAGGTTTCCACAACAATTAATAACACCATATGGACTGTAAAAATCGTTTAAATAATTTTTTTAAGAAAATTGAGATTTACCTAGGTACATATAATTAAGTGCGAACTTTTTATTTATAGAACATTTTCATTTTATATTTTATAATTCCACAAGCTTTGAACAAATTTAAACTCGTTAGTAAATGACATTCAATGATCATAAAAATGGTTCTTATTTGTCATGTTTTGAAATGTTTATGGGTCATCTCCCAATTTTGTTCTACCTATAGAACATTTCCTGCCTGTAACATTTCAGGCCATTTGGCCAATGTTTAGATATAGCCAAAACGGCTTAAAATTTAGCATTGATACGTATATGCGTTTAGCCTGAAATTCCATAAAGAATACTAAAACGTAGACTGTAGTGTAGATGGTTGTTTACTGTTTTTTTTTTAAATATTTGGTCGAATCACAGTTGCAACCCTACTGATTTTAATTATTATTCAACCAAACTTTTCAGTGAAAATATGTTATGTGTGGTCAACATATTTAAATGATTTTTAAAAAACAGTAAACAAGGTATACAGTCTACTTTTTTGTGTCTTTTATTGGTTCGCAGGCTAAACGCATATACTTTAAAATGCAAAATTTCAAACCGTTTTTGCAGCCTCTAAATATTGGCCAAATAGCCTGAAATTTTACAGGAGTAGGAAAAGAGAGGAAGGTGACCCACAATATTAAATTTAAAAAATTTAATAGATTTTAAGGACCATCCTAATAATCATGTATATTAAAATGAACTTGAACCATGTACCTAGTAGTAATTAAGCACTGGGTAGGCTAAGAAGTAAGACCGTGCCTTTTAGCAATTAAATTCTGCATATAATACGAAAATCTACAAGTTTATAAAAAAATACGTAAGCATAGGTTATATAACAACAATAAATAAATAATTATTGAGTTTAAGCAAAAGTAGTGTGTTTCTTCAAAAACGGTTACCTAGCTTTTTTAGTTATGGAAGAGGCGTTTGATAAAGTTTCGCGAACAAAAATTTGAGAAAGCCTACATAAAAGAAATGTTAGCATTGAGTCGGTATTTTTTAAAACCGATCCCGACTCCTGACTCCTTCCATTTAAAAAAATGTAATTAGTATACCGGGTGATTCAGTTTGACTGTCGTACCCCTATAACTTTTTAATTATTGAAAATAACCCCAACAAACCTTATATTTTTGGAAACGGCAACAAATTTTCTATTAAATGATGTGCATTTGTTATCTCTACGATGACGTATGTTAAATCCGCGATAGGCAACTGTTTTTTTTTTTAATTACATAGTATACATGTTTTGTTGATTCGGATAGAGAATTTAATTCTGAATCCGACCGTGTATAAAAAAAGTATGCATACAAAAGAAAATTTTCGAGAAAAATCAGTTCACAGTTTATTTAAATCATAGCAAACAGTCTATTTAACATAACAAAAAAAAGATCAAAATAAAAAACTAAACTATAACTAACAATGAAAATGTATTAAAAATGAATTTTTAATAAAAATAAAAACAAAAAATAAACGTCGACAAAAAATTAGACTTTAATTTCAATCAAGCAATTACAAATAGAGGACAACTGTGTTTGGAATGTGAATACATTAAAGGTTAATTTTTTATGTAGACGTTAATTATTTGTTTTTATTTTTATTAATACTTTCTTTTTAATACACTTCCATTGATAGTTGTAGCATAGATTTTAAGATTTGATCGTTTTTTGTTATGTAAAATAGACTGTTTGCTATGTATTTAAATAAACTGATTTTTCTCGAAAATTTTCTTATGAATGCATACTTTTTTAATATATGGTCGGATTCAGAATTAAATTCTCTATCCGAATCAACAAAAACATGTATACTATGTAATTTAAAAAAAAAAAACAGTTGCCTATCGCGGATTTGACATACGTCAGCGTAGAGATAACAAATGCACATTACTTAACAGAGAATTTGTCGCCGTTTCCAAAAATATAAGGTTTGTTAGGGTTATTTTCCATAATTAAGAGGTTATAGGGGTACGACAGTCAAACTTAATCACCCGGTATACTAATTACTTTTTTTTATTAATGGAGTCAGGAGTCAGAGTCAGGAGTCGGAATCGGTTTTAAAAAGTACCGACTCAAGAGTCAGGAGTTGGTTATTTTTCTCCCGACCCCCCTTTGAAACCTTGTAGAATTAATCAGTATTTTTAAATCAACTGTAATGCAAATCTTTAAATATTTCGATATAAAGAACAATAAACTTACAATAATTTTGTAATAAACGGTCAATAAATCACACCACAACTTTTAATTAATAATATTTCAATAGTTATAACCACAAAATATTTGTTTGACTTGTAGTGAAAAATACAGTGAAACACCCTGTATAGAATGAACACGCTATGTTCTGACTTCATAGCAAATAAATAGCTTGCGTGCTTTGGGTATTTTGTATCCCACAACGCTTTGAGCTTTAAATAATTAATAGGCAGCAATTAATATTACCAAACAATAGCGTAGTGTTACTATTGTAATAATCAGATTTAAATAAAGTTATTAATTTAATAATGAAACTATGCTTTATTATTAATGTACCAAAGAATTTTAGCCACAAACAACTAAAGTTTTAGTTGTACGTAGATTAGTGCCGTTATTGTTTGTGACGCAGAATAGAAATTGTTTGCATTCTGAGCGTATACTAGAATATATTGTACACATGCTTCACTGTGTGTGTACGTATATTGTCATTACCGCCCATAAGTTCAAAGCGGATAACAGTAAGGTCATCCTCCATGGGAGAGAGCAGCAGCCAGTGTTTCTATGACATGGCTAAACGACTAAACAAAAGCGTTTCTAGAGGGTGCATAAAACCTACGGAGATTGAAGTAAAATATTTTCTAGCTATCCACACAAATATAATTAAGATTTAAATAAAACCATATCAGCTTGACTGACATACGGGTTTTACAATAAAGAACATGGGAATTTCGGAAACCGTTAGAGATAAAAGGATGGTTACATCAAAAAAGAAGTTTATAGCTGTGTGTCCAGTTCGTATATGACTTAAAAATATGCTGAAATATCCTGAAACCTTGATGACTTTAATTTTAAATTTCATTTATAACTTTTTTACTTTAAATTTGGAAATTTGTTATTTAAAGGTTAGGCAATGGCCTTAATCGCTTGAAGTTAATGTAGCTATTTTTGGTAGTTGTCCTTCTCCTCTCCTGCTAGCTTGACAGTACCAATCAAGTTGCTTCATTTTCAATTTCTTCCAAAACTATATTTTCTTATTTTTTACATCTTATTTCCCAATTCTGATTTTTTCTGTTTTTGACTTTCTGGCATATCTTCTAAAAAATCCTTAACAATCCATAGCTGTAAAAATTAAATTATAAGATGCGTTCAAAGTGTAGCCCACTCTCCATGGACAATACAAATTTGAGATCTGCTCGTTGTAGATAATAATGTTTTCCTAAACATATTTCAATTTATTTGATAAACTGTGCTTTAAATAGTCAATTCTAATTCATTACTTTTTTTAAGATTGGCCGTTTTATTAAATAAAAAGTAATATGCGTAGAAAAACATTATTATCTACAAAAAACAAATCTCAAATTTGTATTGCCCATCGAGAGAAGCTACGCTTTGAACTTTTATTACATGTTATAATTTAGATTCAACAGTAGGTAACAGTCAAACACTTCCTGCATGCCTAGTACGTGAGTTATAACGCACGGTAAGCAAGACACTTGTCTAAAAATGTCAAAGTAGGCTTACGTCAAAATTGACAACATCATTAAATGTGTATATTAGCCAAAAATCCGTTATAATCGTATGTATTATGTGATCGTAGAAAAAGTAAACCACATAACACGAGTTTTAAAGCAATTACGCACTCGTGGAAATAAGCACTCACCGATACGCGGCTCCGTGCGTAATATGCTTCTTACAACTCTTGTTATGTAATATATTAAATATACTATAACCGCCTATTCCTTGTAGTTCTTCCGCGTGCCTCTAGCGCTGTGCGTATAAGATTTTCAAAACAGTTCTTTGGACAGATCAACTACTGTTCTATTTTTATGATAAAACATTTTGTAATAAACTATTACGGCCCTGTTCAAAATCAAACTTGTTTCTCGGTAGAGTATTTTATTCTAAACAAAAAGTGTCTCTTGATTTTTTTTCGTATCTGTCACCGTTTGCTGCAAATTTTTATTTATTTTACTATTCTCGCGAAAAATTTGCTCATAAGTTCGATGTAAAAATATCGCAAAACAGAAAATTGCAAGTTGCAGAGTAAATGCTTACAATGTGGATCATAAATCGTTAATTTCCTCATTATTAACATTTTCTGTTATAAAAAACTGCAAAAATCGGTAATTACTTCTTCATTTCGAACATTAGCGATATATTTAGATCGAATTTATAAGCAATTTTTTAAGAGATTAGTAAAAAGAATTAAATTTCGCACCAAACGGTGACAGATATGAAGAAAAGTTACAAAACACTTTATATTTAGAATAAAATGCTTTACCCACAAAACAAGTTCAAGTTTGATTTTGAGCAGGGTCGTATTAGTTTTTTATAAAATCTATTGAAACTGAACCCCTACAACTCCGCCACTGGTTGCTTGTGGGGCTTGACATTCTCACCGAATGTGGTAACCTGTAAGGTGGTGCTGTATACCAGATTTGGTTTAAATATATCTACTGGTTGGGTTAAAAATGATCGATATTTTTTCGAAAATTTCAACACCCATCATGTGGATATGGAATATTCGCCTTAAATAAGTTTCTGTATCGACAGAAAGTCCTGCTACAAAAAAGTGGAGCACCCTGTATATGTAACAGCTATTAACAATAGGTCGGGTCGTTAGACCAGGTCGGTAGTTTTAGCAGCATTATATTTCGGTAGATACAGAGTTTATTATTTGCTTTAAAATCACTTAAGAGTGGACTGTTGCTTTGTTGAGTTTTAATATTACAGATCATGTGATAGCAGTCTTCTGTAAATATTTCTTTTTTAATTTTCCTTGATGTGCATAATACACTAGAACGCCAGCAACTTTAATCACTGGAGGAACTATGGCAAAACTCAGTCTAATCAAAACTAAAATGCTGAAAAACAGAGCGCGTATTGTAGCGAAAGAACTTATAGGTACCATTTCTCCAGTAATTTTCTAAGAACACAATGAAAACTGTTGTTGGTTTAAAAGAGATGGCTCGGCACTTAGCGAAATGACTCCGACAGCTTTTAACAATGACTACCGAGAAGTATATCGCCATTTGACACTTTACTCTTCCTGAAATGATGTTGCTCTTGTAGCTTGTTTATCTAAGACGTGCGGAAAAATTGCTCTAGTTACGTCTAGTTCTACTTAACTAAGTGCACATTATATACTGAAACAATATTATCGCAATTTTTTGTAAAATTTTCAAACACGATTTGTTGAGGAACCAATTTTACAAATGTTCTGCAAATAAAAAGTTGTCAAATACTTATAGCTGATCTTAAACAAGTTGACAAGACTAAAACATAATTAAACTGTTTTAATGAATCAGCATATCAACCAGGGTGGATAAAAATCATGATTTTTTTTTTTAAATCAAAAAAATCGATTTATTTGATTTAAATCAGATTTTTTTGATTTAAATCAGATTTTTTTGATTTAAACCAAATGTACCATATCGAATTTAGTGACATATTCACATGCTATTTCTGTTTTGTGCTAATATATTTAATAACCAATATATTTAATTCATTGGTGAACTTTTGTCAAAATGAAAAATTAAATATAATGATTAAGAATTTTGAAAAAATCAGTGCCAAATGGTGATGTTTAATTAATTATATACAGGGTGAGTCATTAGTGCGGTCAATCGACTTGAGATATGACGTTGATTCAAATGCTATTTTATACAGTTTTTTCTAAACAACACAATAAAAATATTTTCAAATATACAGCGTGAGTCACCTTTCTGGAACTAATAGCAACTTTTATATTTCAAATAAAACACCCAATTTTTTATTTAATATTTTTGACCGCCTTAATTTTAGCTTTGCATCAAAATAAAATACTAGAGGTTTTTATACGGCGTTGTAAAAAAAAAATAATTTTCTAAATTATTCAAGGTTTTAAGTCTTTATTTAAAAAATTCTCCTGAAGTTATTTTGAAGTACAGAGTTGTAATTTGGTATGGACATGCAGAAAAAATTTCTCTGTTCGCTCGATATGAAAAAATTTGAATCACACATACAAGGGTGTTTATAAATAGGTGGCAACTTCCATTATTTTCAAAAGCTCGTAACTCGATTTTTTCAAATGCAAACCCCTGTATTTTTTTATGTCATCGAATTCATCTTTAAAAGAGCTTCATATTTTGTTAAGTATGTCCTATACCCAACCCAAAACTCATACTTTTCGAGATATTCGACATTTTTTTTCAAATCGTTATTGAAGCAATAGAGTGCCGTGGAAATTGAAAAAACTGACTGTTCATTACGCTAACGTCAAAAACTTGTCATTTATATTTTGAATTATTGCATTTCCACAAAGAATATTACTTTACAAAAGCAAATTGATATGGTTTATTCACCATTTCGTGTATTTAATTATCTACTAATAGTAATACAATTTTGTTTTATTATAAATATTATATTGTACTCATATAATCTTTGATTTAAATTGATAATTTAAAAAAAAAAATCTCTTGATTTAAATCAATGATTTTTTTTAAAAAATCACTTGATTTAAATCATGATTTAAATCGTGATTTAAATCAATTGATTTAAATCTGCTCAACCCTGAATCAACTAAACTATTTTTACATTTTATATTACATAACAATGAATAAATATGAAAGATAATTTTAACAATAATTATTACCTATTTAAAGATAGAGCAGGTAGCGAATTTTAAATATTTAGGAACAATAATTGCAGAAAATGACAAATTGGAGGAAGATCTGAATAACAGAATAGCGGCAGCGACGAAATTTTACTATGTCACTAATAAGTGTTTGATAAGCAAGAAGCAGATATCAAAAGAAACGAAGACGCGAGTTTTTAATGCAGTGTACGACCCATTCTCACCTACAGTTCAGAGACTTGGACTCTAACTCAAAAACAAAAACAAAGAATACAGGTACAAAAAATTAGATTTCTGAGAAGATGGCTTGGACATCTGCTACGCATGCCAGAGAGTAGATATGCGAAAATAGGATGAAAAATGCAGATGGAGCGGAAAAAATAGAGGAAGACTAAGAATAAAATGGGAAAAAGAAGTGAGGCAGAGACTAGAAGAAACAGGAGTCAGTTCGAGAGATGTGCCACAATTAGCCAACGAAAGGCAAGAGTGGAGAAACAACACAGAAATAAAAAAGCATACCTCAACACCGAAAGGTACAAGAGGAACCGTTTAAGAAGAAGAAGATATTACCTATTTAAAGGATGTTTATTATCAACCAATTCACATGAATAACTTAAACATGATGTAAGTCAGATAATCGGTTAGTAAAGTTACAAACCTGAGAAGAATGCGTAATAAATTAAATGGCGTTTTAAACATTTACCAAATCTTACAAAAAATTAAGAAATCTGCAAAAAAAAGATTAACAATTGACAAATCAAAAAGTTGTAAATAAATAATTTTTAAATAATTAGACGTAGATTTTTATTGAAATACTAATATATTTTTAAGTTGACTAATTACTATATACAGACCAAACTTACATATTTTTAAAGCAACCATAGTTTACTGCATTATTTCATGCTTTTTTCATAATAAAAAAATAGCATGCTATTATATTATGCTTGTGTTTGATGAAAATAATTAGAAAACTACTACACCTTTTTCAAGAATGTATAGAAAGTTAATTTTAACATATTTTTTTAACTACTTTACTTATTACTCCCAATTTACACCTTTTTCATTTCAACAAAAATTATGACGTTACTTATATTAGGTTGATGCATAATTATCCGCCGTTTTTTAAAAATTATAATATAACATAAACTATATTGTAAGATAATCAAAAACGAAAACAAACTCAAAACGGTATGTACAATTATCATTTGGGGGAGTAGTCACCATCAACGTCGATTACTGCTTACCATTTACTTGGTAGACGACAAATTTGAATAACCAAACGTCGCGAAAAAACGGCGGATAATTATGCATCAACCTAATAGTAACCCTAATACTTAAAAAAATTAAAAATATTTTTTTTATAGATCTAAATTATAAATCAACTATGTTCGCCATTCAATAAAATTTTGGTCTGTTCCTCGGTATGAACTAAACTTATAAAATAAAGGGTGTTTCTTAAATATTGCAAAAAAATTCTGGAGGTGATTCCTTATCGAAAATTAAGGAATGTCTTTCATGTAAAATTTTTCCTTAAACGTCTCCTTTCGAAGTTACACCCCCCAAAGGAGATCGGTAAAATTATGTTTTTATTTTATTTTCCAAATTGGGATAATGTAGAAGAATGATATTTGGTAGATATTTTGTACTTATTAATAGGTTTCCCATAGTAAGATTTTCAATCATCTCCCACCTTCACAGGGGGTTGAAAAGTGCGACTCCTGTTGGTTTTTGTATTAGCTTTTTGGTGGGAAAGTGGGAGATGATTGAAAATATTACTATGGAAAACCTTTTAATACGTATAAAACATCTACCAAATATCATTCTCCTACATTAATTGAATTTAACCGCTCCTCTTTAGGGAGGTGTAACTCCGAAAAAATACGTTTAAGGAAAAAAATGTATATGAAAAACCCCTTTTAATTTTCGAAAAGCAATCATCTCCCTTATTTCGCAATATTTAAGTAACACTCTGTATATTAGTATCTAAATCAAAGCATGCCTGAAATTATTTAAAAATTACCTATCGAAAAGTGTTTTTGTTTGCCATAGTTAAAAAGTTGTTGTTATGTAAACTTTTGCTATTTTCGTGTTTTGCAGTTTTCTCATAACATCGACAGATGAAAATTAGTATAGGTGCTGGGAACACAAATAAAATAAATAAAAGCCAATAACTTGGCAATCACACCCTATACTATGTAGACACAATAAACCTTTTATACAGGGTGTCCCAGCCAAGACGAATTATTCGATAGCTCTGTTATTAGTAAATGTTTTTAATCAAAGTTGTTCAAGTAGCATACATATTCTAAATTATTTTCAACTATACACAGCGTTTCGTTGAGTAAATTTCGTTTAAAATCACTTGACTTTTTTACAAATGATCTCTTCTAGAAATACTTAAGCGTTTTTAATTAAGTCTTAATTACATTAATTATATTTATTCGCTCTAATAATTCAAACATATTTTTATGCCATTTAATACAACTCTTTCCGATATTTAACGAACTATAATGTAAAATATGTTAAACATAATTTTGAAAAATTTCAACTTATTTAAGGTGGTAATGATGAATTAAGTCACGCTGTATGCAAGCAGTTTTGTCGTAACAAGCAAAATCACGATATTTTACTTATAACTTCAAATAAAAAGGCATTTTATGTAATTCATATTAAATTACATGTTTTAATGTACTTTAAATTGAATAATAATTCTCTACAACAATATTCTACTGCAATCGTAATATAATTTATTTTGTATGGGTGTATAATTTCAAGTTGTGAAAACAGCGCTATTTAATGACTGGATTAAATTGAAGGTAATCGAAACCAGCACGTTCTGTTATTTATTTCTCATTATTTAAAACAAAACTGTAGTTGTAAAAATAACAGTGGAAACTATATTCAGAGCTATAATACTTTCTAGAAGTGATATAGATGTTTTCGATTCGACGATTCTGTTTGTGCAAAACTTTAAACGATTTGTTTCCAACTTATGTTGAATGTATAGTTTCAGCTCGTACAAAAAGTTGAGAACTCATATCTGAAAGTCTGACGTAAAAGTTTTGCGGTTATATACTTTCTTACTAGATTATGTGGGTATTTGTTCAGTAATATATACGAAATGGACGATTTTATCTCGATATCGAGATAAAACGGCTGATATACAGGGTGTAAGTTTCACTTTACGTACAGGGTTATCTTGAAAGGATGGTTGAGCTATCAAAGAAATGTGATTGTTTGTGCTTAGTGAGAATCTATATTGAAAATGTGAATACTTTACGCATTCCTGATTTGTCCTGATAAAAAAAACCTGTATAACTTCATTTACTAGTTTTCTTCATAACGAAATCTAAAAGTACCTGAAATTGGAACATACTTATAGTTTTTAAAGTAGTCTTAATCACCTAGTTGTTTTTAAATTTATAATTGTTACTTAATTTTTGAAGATTTATAATCTATTTTAAAATTCTCATGTGCACCATATTAGATCTTTATTCTATCAGTTGACAAACTTGATCGATAATTCAAGTATTATTAAATTCTGAAAACATATGCATAAAGTATGTTATGCAGAATCAGCGAACTTACCCAGTTCGTAAAATAGGCAATCTATGCCTAATTCGCGAAATAGGCAATGAATCAAAACAAAAAAAATCTTATACATTTAGCAACTATTAGCATGTGCATACTTTTACTAGTAAGTGCATACATTTACGGAGTTTGTACTTTTACTGCAACATATAAATTACCACCTATCTACAGGGTGTCCCACAAAGTATTCCTTTACAAATTTTTGCATAAATCGAATGTTTAGAGCCTAAAAGAAACGTTTTTCCAAAAAAAATTATGTATTCATTCTTATACAGGGTGTCCCAGTTATCGTGAACAGCATGGGGATCTCGTAAACGGTAAGAGATACAGAGTTAGTTAAATGGGTCAAAATGATCTATGAGTTAAGAGCAACGTTTCTATGAAAAAAAAACTCGAAAAAAATCATGGTTTTTGCGCTATTGATAAGAAACAAAACACATCAGATTTTTAATTTTTGCTTATACCTTGGTTATTTGAAATCACACTAAAAATATTTTTTGATCTCATGGGTCACGTTTTTGCGTAGATTTAAATTCTTTAATACGTTTTAGCTATCTTTATTTGTTTTTGTTTTTTTAACAACTTTCTTATTTTAAATACGGCTGATATTAAAATAACAAAAACGTATGAAGATAGGTAAAATTTATTGACTAATGTAAAATCTACGCAAAAAAGCGCCCCATAATGTCAAAAAATATTTTGAATCTGATTTCAAATAAGCAAGTTATAAGCAAAAATTAAAAACCTTATGTGTTTTTTTTTTAAATTAATATCGCAAAAACAAATTTTTTCAAAGTTTTTTTTCCATAGAACAGTTGCTCTTAAATCATAGATCATTTTAACACCTTTTACCAACTTCGTATCTCTTATCGTTTACGAGATCCCAATGCTGTTCACGATAACTGGGACACCCTGTATACGAAAAGATAATTTTTTTTTTGTAAAAACATTTCTTTTAAGTCCTAAACATTCGATTTATGCAAAAATTAGCATAGACATACCTTGTGGGACATCCTGTATTTTGTAAAAAAAAAGTACCTATTTCATGTACTAGGTATGAATAGTATTGCTTATTTCACGAACTTGGCAAAAATAAATTCTTATACTTATTACAAACTCGGCAAGTTTACTGATTCGGCGTAATACCTATACACTAGTGATTGCAATACCGGTATACCGGTATACCGAATACCGGTATACCGTGCCATTTTACAATACCGAAATACCGTCTCATTTGATGGTCTAATACCGGTATTCGGTATTAATTTTTTTTTTTAAATTTGATTTTTATTATTTTATAATTGCAGTCTGCCATAAATAAAAAAATAGCAATAAATGCAAAACACAAAATTGTGCCACAAAATGATGTATTTAAGTTAATTAAAAGAGAGATGATATTATTAGAAGACGAAGGAATATTGCAATATTGGAATATTTGTTGTCATTTCCAAGGCTTACTATTAAAGAATGTTGCAATTTCTCTTAACTTTATCAAAAATTCTTAATAACTCGAAAATTATTGCAGATAGCGATAGGTATAGGATACGCTAATACAGATTGATGTAGAATTTACTTTTGAATTAGAAAATGAAAAAAAAATTTGGGTATTGTATTTGAAAAAAAACGAGTTTTATTGTCTGAAATTGTATTAAAAGAAAATTAAATTTTGGACACCCTGTAAGTAATGCATCGATTGCAAAAATTCTTCTATGCATAGTTTAAATTTAAGCGTTTTCTCTTTAAAAATAGCGACGATAGATAATATTAAGCAACACGATGAAAATCAAAAAATTTCAAAAAAGTCCAAAAATCTAAAAAACGACTGCACTTAGGTATAGGATATGCTATTAATAGTCCCTCTAAAATAACGTGTTAAATCCAAAAATGCAATAAAAAATAGACCATTGTATTTGAAATAAGAAAGTAGACGTCAACTTCCGGTATTTCCGGAAGGGTCGCCATCTTGAAAATATTTTCATTAAACAGATCATATGCCATTATAGTCATAACCAAAATTTCAGATCAATACCATTTTTCATTCTTCATATATTTTTAATGTCCGGTCCAAATCAATTACCCTGTACCTATATCTTCAGTTTTTTGTGTCCATATTTTTTTACAGATTCTGTAATTTTTTAAGTTTCTTTATTTTATGTAAATTTGTGTTTTGACATTATACTTACTGTATGTACATATGTGTAAAATGCATATTGCATATACTGTATTTTCAAAATTAATACTTTTTTTAAAAAAGCAATACCGGTATTAATACCGGTATACCGGTATTACTTGCGAATAAATACCGAATACCGGTATCGTAATTTTGGTCCGGTATTGCAATCACTACTATACTGTACTATACACAGAGTATTTCGATGGGCTCACGATATCAGGTTATTAACGAAATTAAAACAGAAGTTAATAGGATTTTATCGACTACAACTTTTGCAAGGAACCTAACAGTGAAAACGATACTAGAATATCCGTTGCTGGGATATATTTGAATCATTATTTATTATTTATTTAGTCATGAGTCCTTCTACTGTTAGATGTAGGACTGTTGAGTTGTGTTGTGCTGATTTTTTTCCATGTTTTTCTGTCTTGTGCTAGCCTTTTTATGTCTTTCCATTTGATGTTTCTATCCGCTGCTGCTTTTTTAACTTCGTCGTGCCAGGTTTTTTTTGGTCTACCTCGTTTGTTTTTTCCCTGTGTTCTTGCTTCATATGCTCTTCTGGTTAACCTTTCTTCTTTCATCCTATAAATGTGACCCAACCATCCCAGCTGCCTTTCCTGTATTTTTGTTTCAACTGATTTTATCTTTAATTGTTCTCTATATGTTTCGTTTCTGATTCTGTCTTTTTTTGTTTTTCCTTGGATTTTTCTTAGAAATCTCATTTCAGCTGCATTCACTCGGCTACTATTTTTATTTGTTAGTGCCCACGTTTCACTTCCGTATAAATGTGCCGGAGTTACTACCTTTTTGACCACTTCTACTTTTGTTGTTTTTGGGACTTCTCTATTTCCAAAAAATGTTGTTCTTAAACTGTTAAATATTCTTCCCACATTTCCTGTCCTTTCGCTTATTTCCTTGTCCATTCCTCCATTATTCTCTATGATCACTCCTAAATATTTAAAGCTTTCTACCTGTTCTAACCTAAGCCCATTTAAGGTGATGCTATGCCCTTTGTTTTCTGTTGTAACGATCATAGTTTTAGTTTTTTCGGTATTTATTTTCATATTAATTTTTTCCAATTCCAGGTTTAGAGTTTCTAAATTATGTTGAATGATAATACATGATTATTGTCAAACATGATCTCGTTACTGTTTTTTTTTTATAAAATAATATAATAGAAATTTTTTTACAAATTTGTGTATAATTGAATGTAATAAAAGATATACAACAATGCTGAAAAGTTGTCGCAATTAGAGTATGTATAAACAATGAACCTCCACATGGTTTTGATGTTGTACAAAAAAACTAAATTGTATTTAACCATATTCATATTATATTTTTAAGCCATATCCTGGAAGCAAATTTAAATATTTTTATTCGTTTAGTTTATTTGATTCCATAAATTTAAGTCCATAATGTTTTATTAGTTTAGAAAGTTGGGTAGCAACTCAGGAGCAAAAACAAAGAATAGAGACGCAAGAAATGAGATTTTTAAGATGAATTGAAGGATATGAACTAATTGATAGGATTAGCAACTATGAAACTAGAAAAAGCATAGAAGTAAATAAAATAGATAAAAACAAACCAACAAAAATGACTAGGATTGGTCGATAAAATCAGTAACGAGAAAATTCCAAATAACCTAGGAGTAACAGATATTAAGAAAAAGATGGAGACGAATCAGTTAAGATGGCTTGGACATCTACTACGAATGCAAGAAAGTAGGTATGCAAAAATGGAATGGAAAACAAAGTTTGAGGGAAAAAGAAGTAGATGAGGCTAAGAACAAAATCGAAAAACGAAGTGAGACATAGTCTAGAAGAAAAAGGAGGCAGCTGAAGAGATGTACCACAATTAGCCAATGATAGACAGATATGGAGAAACATAATCAAGAACTAGAAAAATTCATCTCGAAACCGAAGGATACAAAAAAAAAACGATTAAAACAAAGAAGATGTTCAATTAGAGTTTTTGTTACTTTGTTACTAACCGATGTATTCTCCAGATAGCGCAATTTTTTGACGTGATGTGCTAGTAAGAAAGTGAGAGAATTAAAAATTATTTTTACAAAATTAATTAACAAACTGTTATGTATTTAGTAACTAAAAACGCTATACAAAATACTCTACAAATTGTTTTAATGCAAAAAGATAAATTTATACACATTTCTGTCATCATAGCGATAATTCCCGCATTTCAACCATTTTCCGTTGAAAAGACTCAGTTGCAGCTGTGTCAAGCAGGTACTGATAGAGGCCATGCCACAAAAATATAAATGATAAACGAGCATTACCAGCAGCATGTAGTTATCAACGCCATGTAACCAGGTTTTATATTTACTCAAGTTTTATTTCCCTTATAAAATATTATTCCTACATTTATCTTTTTATTGTGTGTTAGCTGCACATTAGTTATCTGTAGCAGGGGCGATTTTATCAATTGTAAATATTATTTTTATACTTTATTGACAAACTTTAATCTATTTCAGAGTAAAACTACCTATAGGTACTGAAAATTTCCTTCACCTGTCAAATTTGCGTTTTTAACCAATCACTAATCTTAAATCTTCTAGAGACTACCAATAGGAGCATTATTACACGGTAATAATTTTACATTGCCCTGTCAGATGTTGATCCTCCTGTCAAATTTGCGTTTTCGACCAATAACAAACTCAGATTTCCTAGAAACGACCAATAAACATAATCATACACTGATAATATCCTTTTCGCAATTAACAGATTTTCATGCGTTTATTGGTCGTTTCTAAAAGATCTGAGTTTGTCATTGGTCGAAAATATAAATTTGGAGAGGGAATTAAATGTTTTGGTCTTGATAATTTTTTGACGAATTTCGGCGACCAGTAGCGTTACTTTAACATAGATTAAACCACACCCCTGACTCACCACTCTGACAGTACTTGTAAAATTTGACATAACGTACACTTAATTTGACAGGTCGTTTAGGTGAGGGAAATTTCTGACAAAATATAACTCGTGCATTGCAAATAATCTATAATTTTTGATAAATCTTCACTCATGCAAGTTGAATCATAGTGCACTCGTGTTTTTTTCAGCTCAACTTGCATTCGGGCATATTTACCAAAAATTATCGATAATTTTCAATGCACTTGTTATATTACTACTGATAATTAATATTTGACATATCACAGACCCTTAGCTCATCTCCGGCATATCATATCTGAATTATGTTCAGCTGCATTAAAAGTGTTTTTGCATACAAATTTACTTTGTTGTAAACGCTTTCACTAGAAGATGAAAAAAATATATACTTTTTTATACACAAATTGCTAATTAATGCGCTGCAAAATTAATTTTGTTAATCGATGGTAATGCTAAAAATGGAAACTCGGTTTAAAGTTTAAGCACAAGTGAGTAATAAATAATATACATTGTTCCGCATAAGTATAAAAACAGAAAAATATCTAGAAAGGTAAAACCAACTTAAGCAACAAATAATGATTTGCTTTCTGAAACTTACTATAAGAAGCAAAGAAACTACTAACTCTACGGACTGCACATTGTGGTTATTTCTATTATTGCTTGAAGCTTGTCCAATACGTGCAATTTGCGACTCCCTTGTATCAGTCAACCACGTCGTTACAAAATATCGAAGCTACTTTGAAAACTACTACGATGACCCACAAACGACAATCTGGCAACCGCAGTACACAGCTAATAATGTACAATCAAGTTTATTAACGTAACTAGAGAAACCAAAACTACCATATACTCGCATGTTGCGTTAAGATGTTAGAATGGTCAATAAAATCTTGTTTACCGGCAATAAACAATATATATTTAATTGTTGTCTTCTTCTTTCTTATATTTACATTTTAACTTTTCCTGATTTCTTTAAGATTTGATCAATTTTTTTTTGCAACCAACACTTCCACCTCCCGAAGGTGATTAATCTCTAATTATTCTTTCGCGATCTTCTTTCATTCTATCGACATTTCGCTTCCATTATTGTTATGTTTTTATATGTACTCAATCATTTTTATTTTCTACACCACATGTTTTTGAGGCATCCTTCAACAAGTTTTTAATGTATGAGGATAACTCAATAATAAGAGAGCGTACAGATACCCAAGGAGTGGAAAACCAACCAAATAGGTAAGAACAAAGACCAAAAAACTATGTAGGAATAAACTTTATCGATACAGCACTAAAGTTATCAACGAAATCTATCGCAAATATAATTCAAGTCACCCTGTCGCATATACACCAAGGATTAGATACGGTATATAGGAAAATAGTAAAAGAGACCATTAAATATAATGTACTTGCTTTTTTTATTTTATTGACGTATAATAAAAAAGCTTTCGACGGTATTCGACTACAAAATATTGTAAAATATTGTATAAAAAAAACAGTAGTTCAGTCTTCCATAGAACTAATTAAGGACATAATTATACACTAACAACTACGTACAAATAAAAATTATTGGAAAACTTACCTCCTCATTTCTACAAACTAATAAGTACGACAAGGAGATTCGCTAAGCCTCTGGCTGTTTAGTTTAACTTAGTGGTGGACGGATTAAGTTACTCAGCATAAAATAGCCACAGAGTACATAGAGAATGGGTACAAAGTTAATAAAAATGATCTGTTACGCGAATGATGTATGTAGTCCTAATAGCAGGAACTGACATCCAAAGATTACTTTTTAAGTCAAACACAGCAGCCTATGAGTTTAAGACGAAGACATTCACAGACAAACAAAAGTCATGGTAAATCATAAAAAACCTATTAGATGTAAATTAGTAGTGATAATAGTATAGTTACTATACTATAGGCATATATTATAGTAACTAATTTGCCAGTCTAGCATTAATCACAGCACCACTATGACGTGATGGGAACACTCCCATCAAAGTGTCCTCTTCAACCATGCATCAAGTCAAATTGTCAGCATATGTTCAGCCTGCTGTCACCATGTACCACTAGGTGTGGGTGTACAAGGATGTTGCTATGACCCCCAGCCTCTCATGGTGTGTTAACACTCTACTCTCCAATAACATTTGTAACAAATGGCACACTCAGGTCATCATGTTAATCAGTGCCATACATACTGAAGCGCATTTACATTCATTCTAAGTATTTTTGACTGGCTTCTCTGAAGTTGGGCTTACTCGCACATCCCAAAATCTCTTTCCGTAAGTCCATATGAGTTGATAAGGTTTGTACAATTAGAATTTGTTCCCTAATAAAATAAATATCTTAAAATGAAAACATAAACGTGAATATAAAAAACGATGATAATACCGAAACTGACAAACACTTGTGACAAGACCGAGCACTGCAAGAACAAAAAACATATACGGAAACAAATTAAATGAAAATTTTACTTAACATCACTAAGAGAAAGATTTAAAAACGAGCATACATATAACATAACTTTGTAAAATAACACCGATCATTTAATAGATAAAGAAAAAGAGGAAAGAAAGACAGGATGATCACATATTCATAATGAGTGATCAGCTTAGTAAAACCGCGCATGATAACATAACTACAGGTTGGGACGTACACAAAAGCGATGACGTAAAAGTCTTATTAAAAAAAAATACAAAAAAACTTCTATAAACACAGCCTTAAAAAGATAAAAGTAGATTTAACATTAATTCAATGCAAAAATGATGAGGTAAAAAATGGAGATGAAGGAAAATGTTTAAACAAAAAAATTACCAATAAAATTGATATAAAAACAGGCTGTAAGCTCCTAAAACATAAAAGAAAAAGATTTTAAACTAGTTCAATAAAAACATAATAAAATAAAAAACCCACCCCACAAATACTTGGAAACCGAACGACCCTTACTGTAAAATTTAATCATTCGCATTTGGAAATATTTAATATTTACAAATACGGCAATTGCCTGGAGGACAACAATAATGTAGGTATGTAGATGTTTAATATACAAATATTATCTTATACTTCAAAGATATTAAGTATACGAGAAGCAACGAATATTGATTTAAAATTCAGTATTCGCTTCAAACAGCCTTTCAGAAAGTTTTTACATTAAATCCGTGAGCCCGTGTCCAATCAAACAGCCTATATTCCTAGTTTAATTTTAATTTTGTTTTCTTTCTACTCCCAATGGAAAATCTGGTTGCTTTTACACAGACATCAATGAACATCGCTCATAAAATGAGTTCTAAACGGAAAGTTTACTAAAACAAATCATGTGAAAGAGCCCTTTAATCCTATGTATTTTTGGATCAATTTGTGAAGTTCTTTGATAGTTCGCAAACAAACGATCACTTTGATAATTCATGTATTTCTGAGTTGTAGATATTTTTACGGTTTTAAATGCATTTCTGTGTTCAAAAGTAGGTAAAATTGATTATACGTGAAATAATACTGAAACTGTTCCAAGTTTTATTTAAATCTTAAGAGACTGAATAACATCTACTGGCGCCGAAGAGCTGTAAACAAGGTGATCAATAACAGCTACCTGCGATCTATAACTCAACGAAAACACATAAAATTTAGTTTTGCGTCAGCTCTTTTCGTAACCTGCATTAACATGTTAGCAGATCTCTGACAACAATTTTAAGAATTACTCCGTCAATAAATTTATTTCTTAGTATTACCACTAACGTTCCAATGAGATTAATTGATTAATTTCCACTTCGTCAGGTAATAAACATAAGGAAAACTTAAAAAATTGTAACGAAATAACTATTTTGTTGATTCATCCGAGAGCCAAGGTAAATTTATTACGAATTTAAACAACGCAGTAAAAAATCGAATCTTCTCATTTCCATTAATTTGTTCGTTACTTGTCCTTAAAGGTTAATTGTTCAAGTTAAGTTTGTTAAATCCTAGCGTATTAATTTCTTAAAATAGTGAAACTAGTTGAAAATGAAATTAAAAATAGAGCATTTTCAAACAGTACCAGACCAAGATAATTTTGCACCCCGGACAGACGCCTCGTGTGGTGCCTCTACTTTTTTATATGATATCGGTTAACTATCTGAACGGACTTAAATGATCTTCTGTTACTCCGTTTTTTCTACTTTTGTTGGTGCTTCTAATTCTCAGTGTGCCCTTTGATGTGATTCACTAGATCAGGGGTTCTAAATTTTTTTTGTTTCACGGACCCTTTTGTCAGTCAGGTGAAAGCCGAGAACTCCTTCTCAGAATGAAGCTTTTTTAAAAATGTTTAACAACTGTATTGCGATTTGATATTATTTTTTATTTCTATTCAGGATCACAGATACAGCCAATAGGTACTATTGAAATTTGATGCGTACATTCATAAGTAAAAATTCTGGATTTCGGTTAGAAGTTAGTAAAAATAAATAGGATATTAATTTTCCCATCAAAGATCCGAATGAAATCTTTCCGCAGACCCCATGGGGGTCCGTGGACTCCTGGTTAAGAATTCCTGCACTACATGTTGATTTCGACATTAAATTGAATTCTTAAAAGAATTTCTCTCTTCAAGACCTATTTTGCTTGTTGTTAAACCCCTAATTACAAAAAACAATGTTTTCAATTCGTCAACTTTTTTGATATTTTATGTATAAATTTTAAAAAATTATGACAAATTTGCCGAAAAAATCTAAAGTAAACTATTGTATCTTGATTAAAGTTTACGTTGTTTTTAGTTTGCTATGTAAATATTTGACAATAAAAAGGATTTTGAAAAAGATAAATTTTTGAAGAATTACATCGCTTTACAACTATGACAATCAGCTTATAAAAAATATTTTTTTCTATTTGGGTGTTTGCAAGTTCTTTTATAAGGATGAATTTTATAAGAATTAAAAAATACATGACTTTTCTATTTATGTATTATGTTTAATATACCCAAAAATATTGTAAGAAAACGCATTTTAGTTTAGTACGCGACTTGCTTAAGTTAAGGGCAAAAATTTTACTTAATTACTTAATAACAGGCCTACAGCTAATTATAGTAGTAGTAAAATTTATAAGTATAGTCTGTATCCTAGTAAGTAACCACTTAACTTAAAATAATATTATATGCTATTTGCTATTACAATATAAATAAAATTATCAGTTAATATATTAGCGGAACATAATTTTGCCAGAAAAATTATTGATAAAAGTTGTTGCTTTGGTAACATCCTGAAACAAATTACATGAACAAAATCCTGAACCAAAGCCGAGCGGTTTTGTCATTCATTTTGTTAAAGTCGAGTTAAAATTTTTCGTGCAAAATAATGTTCCGATATATATTTGATTAGACTGTTTTCCAAATAATAAGATACAAAAAATATTTACAATTTTTGTTTATTACTTAAACAATACTGTATTTTCAATATACTTTACAAATGTCAAATATCTGTAAACAAGCAACCAGGTTGCTATGGAAATAATTAAGTGAAAACCCTACCCACGGGATGATTTGGCTTTTTTGACGCTTAAAAATGAACGTGGTCATAACATGAGAGCTTATAATTTGACTTAACTTTTTACAATTTTTTATATCGGTCCCGACAAGATAATTTTATTAAAGAATATTGTCATATTATGATTTTTCAAATTGTTTCAAAACGTTTCAGCACTGCATAATTTTTAAAACGTCATCCTGTATTCTTGTCACCATTCCCAACTTTGCTAATTAAGCTTACACCTAAGTGACCACTGACCAGACGTCTCCCGTTAGGGGGGATTGTCCTACAGTTGAACTTATTGTCCCCCACTCATATATTGAGCCGTTCATAGGCCAAATTGATTAACTCCACAAAACCAAAATTAGAGAAAATTGTTGAATTAGTATATCTACATCATTTTTAAAATTTCCTTTAAAATTTAAATGCAAATTAACATTGTAGAATGTATTATTATGGTTTTAGCTTTTATCTAACGACATAGAAAATCCATAAAATAATATACTCCTGGAATTATTGTTATTATTGTTATATTTTTCGAATAGCGAAGGAAGTTAATCGATTTGGCAACTGAAAATCAAAGTAAAATAACAAATGCCAATAAATTCAATTTAAAAAAAGTTTTATTACAGAAAAAGTTTATAACTGTTTTGTTACTATTAATTCTTCATCGTCACATGTCCTCAAGGACTCGTCATGACGATTAATTCTTAAGTTTATGCATGTTTAACAGGAGGATTGAACATTAAGAGGCCTATCATATCCCTCGTTCCTCTTGTTGCAGTCCTGCCTGTAGGATATAATAAAGGCTGGTCCACATTTTTTAGAACTACAGATTTCTTTTGGATATTTCGGGCCCACTTGGCAGAATTACGGCTTCTTTTCCGTCCAATCGAATGATTTGTTGTAATATTTTAACAGTTGAAATCAGATGACGAATCCGAAGAAATACGTAAACGTTTTTTCGACCGGTCTTTTTGACAATAAATTCTATTGAACAACAATCTGATTCATCATTTTCCACATCCAAACAATTATTACTAATCTCAGCCATCCTATGCAACGGTATAAATTGTATTTAAAACAAAACTAACACAAAAAACTAAATTAATTTTTCAAATAACCACGATAGACTTGCTTCTGCCCAACTCAAACTGTAACCGATAAATTTTACACTTCGACTCCGCTTTCTGCTATGTTGCAAGATGTAAATAATTTGAATTACATTATTGCAACGATTTACTTTAGCTTTCGAGTATGGAGTTAATCAGATTGGCTTTTGAAATAAACTATTTATTATTCAAAGGCCAAAAAACTTTTGTCATTCAATGATACTAAACTTAATTTTAAAGGAAATTTATTTTAAATATAAAAAGTTAAGCATCAATCAAGTGCTTTGCCACTAAAATCTAAAAAAAATCAAAAAGTGGAGTTAATCGATTCTGCTAATGAGCGGCTCATATGTCTCCCAGAACGTCCCCCATTAAAAATCAAATGAAATTGTTCTTTTTGATTAGGTTTCGTATTTAAAACAATATGTTACAGGATTGGATTAATGTAAATGTAGAATCGGATATGACG
Organism: Elmis aenea; assembly: GCA_947652605.1. Classification (NCBI taxonomy): domain Eukaryota; kingdom Metazoa; phylum Arthropoda; class Insecta; order Coleoptera; family Elmidae; genus Elmis; species Elmis aenea. Next base: position 14,487,065 of record OX393578.1, read on the forward strand.
CTAGTAGAGATCTCCAAACTACTTAATCAAAATCATGTGCCATGCAAACATTAAAAGAAATCTGAACCTGTTACTAATGCTTTGAAGAAGTGGTTTTTGCGTTAATTAATAAATATTGGACATCAGAGAAAACTGAATTAAATGTTAAAACACTAAAAATCGTAATACAAACCAAATACAACTCAAAAGTTTATCACATTTTAAAAAATGATACAAAATTACTTAAAAAATACACAGTTCTGATAAATATAATATTTTGATAATGTAATACTCCTATTATTTTATAAGATAAATATTAAACTTAACCAAAATGTAGTTCTAAAGACAAATAAATACACACACATTGCAACTCATTTAGTGGCCAAGTAAACTAGCTTTGACGTGTCATCATTTTTTGTGAGAAAAAATATTTTGCTTGTGTATACTTTAAGTTTGCCAATAAATGTCCCCCATTTGACTCAAAAATATCTGGTCACTTAAGCTTACAATCTACCGCTTATAATAAGAAATTAACCGTGTAACGCGATGGATTATTGTCACCATGGATAAAATAGATTGAGGACCGCATCCCACATACATTTTATAATTATACTTGCCCATTTAAAATTAAAATTTCCCATTTCCGATCGGTCGGGTCGTATTTCATATTTAACCAGATGTATTTTAGAAACTTTCATTTCCATATTTACTGCCACGTGCTGCAGATGATACACAAACAAATCATGTATTTTATACGAACTAAATTAATGAAGCTTGTTATAATTTTACGCGAACTTTGAATGTTTTATGAAGTTTAATTAAAATACCCAACATTGTGGTACATAATTTACATGTGAATGATAATCTTTTATAGTATTCTCACGAGCCCTGTAAACTAGGTTTATGTCAATATTAATTTAGAACTTAAGCAACGTAGATAACACATGCATTAAAAAGCCTATTATAATGAAATAAATTACATTTGCGAGCAAAGCAAACGAAACGGAACGTTTGGCGCTAATTAAATTTACTCGTGGAATGCTTTAATGATGTATGTACCTATGATTATTTAGATTATTCATTTAAAATGTAATATAATTTTAGTTCAGAATACCTGTATATTTTTACACAATTTTCATTATTTTTAATTTAAATATTGCAATATTTATTCACAATACATTAAATAATAGTAAAATAAAATTCTGAAATGTTTAAATTATTAAAATATTAAAAATTATATAAAATTGTTCAGGTATTCTGCACATTACTGCCGGGACTCGGTTTGAATGGCTGTAGGTTGAAGTCCTCCGCAGTGCCCAAGGATAGGGCGTCCTTCCTGGATCTGGAGCTGAACTCTTAGAGTTGAGCGAATGCTTCCCCAGGACGAGTTGGTGGTTGTTTCCTGCATCTTTTTAATCTTTGAAACCAAAAACTGCGGTTAGCAGTTTCCCCAGGACCCCGTGCTTCGTTCGATGGTTGGAAATGCTGCTTTTACATTTGCGCACAAGGATAAACCTTTTCGTTGATCGGGATGCTTGGACGTAGTCTTCTGCAAGAGGGTTAATCTTCTACACGGACGGTAGTTGACGATGGCTATCTCCACCAGCAAGGCTGTAGGAAGATAGCGATGACATGGACTACACAGGATTGTTTTCAACATAGACGATTAGCGATGGTGTGGACTCCACTAGAGTTGGTTCACCAGCAAGGCTGATTCAAATGAGTGGGAGTAATCCCACGGCCCACCAGCAAGGCTGTAGAAAGCTTGCGATGGGCGTCTTTTCCACCAGGATTGGTTTCGATGTAGAAGGCTAAAGATGGCGTGGTTGCCACCAAGGTTGATTTGGACGTAGACGGCTGACTATTGTGTGAACTCCACCAGTGTTGGTTCACCAGCAAGGCTGTAGGAAGCTTGCTATGGCGTGAACTCCACCAGGATGGGTTTCGACGTAGACGGCTTACTACGGCGAAAACACCAGCAAGGCTGTAGGAAGCTTGCGATAGGCGTCTTCTCAACAAGGATTGGTTTCGATGTAGACGGCTGAAGACATGATTACCACCAAGGTTGATTTGGACATAAACAACTGACTATTGTGTGGACTCCACCAGGATTGGTTCACTAACAAGGATGTGAGGCTGGCGATGGCGTGGACTCCACCAGGATTGGCTTCGACCCAGAATGTATTCTTTTTGAAACTATACCAATTTCAAGACTGCCGTTTCGACGTTAGTAGCTTTCCTAATATTTTTATTCACATGTAGCTGTCGCTAAAACGATCTTCATCAACAAAAACTGTATTGATTTTATTAAACAAAATTCTATATTTTTTCACGGATTAAAAATTATTTTAGCAGCTGATTACCACAAAAATAACCGAGTCCTAAGCACATTTATATATTGAGCAAGAAAAGTTTGATAATATTGATTATGATGACATTATTAATACATTTGCCGGCATAATATTTTCAATTGAAAGTACAATAAATAAATCATTGTTTTGTGTTTAATTATTTTATTTTTAGAGTTACTACAAGTTAATAGAATTTTTAAATAATTACATAATAAAGGAATCTAAAAAATCTTAATTCTTCCAATAACTTCATTCTGCCTCATTCCATCATTTACAATTTTTTACTATTTTCTAACGATCTTCTAAAAGAGCTTTTTAAATTTATATTTGCCTAATTGACCAGAATGGGGATAAAAAGACCCTAATTGTTACATCTTTGTTAGTGAACAATACCTTTGGGTCTAACTGTTTGTAGGTATTAATAATAGATACTGTTTTTGTTAGTAGTGTGACTAAGATTATCTTTGTTTAATACTTTATTTACATTTTGTTGTGCGGCTTTTGCTTACCAGAATCCCATGACGATAAAAACTTGGTGGATTGGAGTCAAATTAGTTGTAAAGCCTATTTCAGACCTCTTCTAATATCTTCAAGTGGCTATCTGCAAGGTAATGATACAGCGCCCGATGTAGGTGGTAATCAGAAGGAGCCATATCTGATGAGTAAGCTGCATGGGAAAGAACTTCCCAGCCCAGAGTAAATATGATTTCCTTTGTTCTTTTCTCGATATGTGTTTAGCGTTATAATGCAGCAAAATCACTTGTAGGCTTCCTTGACTTATTTCCTTCAATACGTCACTCAATTTGATGAGTTGTGACTTATAAAGCTTTGCTGTGACTATTTCACCTGGATTCAGCAATTAATAATTGAATACACCTTTATATTCCACCAAATACAAATCAGCACCTTTTCGGAGTAGATAGTTATTCGGCTTTGCAGTCGAAGTAGAGTGCTGGTTTCGGACCACTCACGATTGTCTGCGTTTGGGATTATCATGCAGAACCCATTTTTTGTTACCAGTCACATCTGATACAGGATGTTTTTTTCCTTTCCTATCAATAAAGCCACGGTTGTATCGAAACTTCACTGTTTGTTGTCTTTAGTTAACACATGCGGAACCCACCTTCTGAATTTTTTCCATTGGATGTAGTCGAACAGACACGGCTTGTTGCGTGATACCAAGCTGTGAAGCAAGCTCTCGTGGAGTTTCCGTTCAATAAGTATTGCATTTTGTCGTCTTTAAATTTTTGAGGTTGGCCAGAACGCTTTCTATCACTGAGGTCAAAATTTTCAACATGAAATTTCTTTTAAAACTTCTCGCAGATTTTTTGCGTCACAGCACCTGCACCAAGAGCAGAGCAGACTATTTTAACAGCTGTAGCAGCACTTTTTTTTAATTCGAATGCAAAAAGAATACAACAATAAATGCACTTTATCGAACTCCATTATCCTTTTAGTCACTATATCAATGTGTATTTTGTAACCATATTGGTAGCATTGTAAATTCCCAAAAAAAAGCGTACCAGTATTTACAATTTAAATAGTACATATAAAAATTCAAAAGTCCGAAATAATTTATAGACCTGATAATAGATTTTTCGCCACATTTTCTGTTGTTATATTAATTAAACCTTCTTTTTTTGTTGTAGGAGTGCATGATTTCAATTTGGATGTAAGTAGGTTCTAAACGTTTATGTTGGTTTTCTGCAAACAGATTTTTTATGAATATAAAGATAATTAATTTTTTGTGCGACCGTACTAGAAACAGCTGTTTGACGGACGCGTTAGCAACCATAAAGTACTGCATTACCGGCCCTATCCTTAGCAACGGCCGTAAAAGTTACTTTTCAGGCCATTACCCTTAGCAACGGCCGTTGCTAAGGAGAGGGCCGGTAATGCAGTACATACGCCGTCATCTGTCAGTGACAGAATGTCACGTAGTTTCTAACCTATAATTTTGAAAATTACTAAAAATTTAAATTGTTTTTAATTCGATCGCACAAAAAATGTAATATGCACCTCGGCCAAAACGTACTTTTTCGGCCTTGTCTGTTTGCTGGCCTCGATTACGTCTCGGCCAGCAAACCAGACGCGGCCGAATACACTTTTTGGCCTTGATACATAAATAACTATTAACTAAACCAATATGTACCTACCTCTATTATATTTGTATATTTGCTTTGATAGGTAATTCATTGAAAGAAATTAGTACGCTGCATAGTAACAACTATATTAATGTATAAAATTGTATTGATATTCCAACAAAATCAAATCAAAGGGTAATTTTAAACTTATTGCGAAATAAATGGTATTCAATTACTTAATTTTGTTCAACTGTTCCTTTTAAAAGTTAATGAACCGAGTAAATTTTTCATTGAATAAAAACATTTCAACAAATACATTCCGAAAATGTTTCGTATTGGTTGTTCGCGTCCGTCTGTATTTATATTTCAAATGTCATTGGTGTTTCTGTTGTGAACATTGAATCTGCTAATTTGTTAAACAAATATGTACAGTCATTGAGCATGACAGCCTGAATGAAACAAACACAGTGCAATAATCTTTTGTTTCCCATATTGATTCAATTACAAAGGCAACCCTTCTGGCAATTTATTTCAGTTTTACAATTATTTAACTTTTAATTAATGATGAAAACAATTAAGCTAAAATAACTAACACAAATGAGTACAACAAATAATGTAACGATTGTTTACGTTATGTAATCGCCTTAACTGTAGTATACTTGTAAAAAGTTTTTCAAAACCTATAACTTTTTTGTTTTAAGATATAAAGCTTTAGTGACAAAATATTTAGTTAGTTGCAAGTCCTATCCAAACATGTTAAGATTTTAGGTCATCCAAGACGTTGATGCTGTTTTATTATTTATACAACTAGTCATTTTTTCTAAATCTAAATTTTCATATACATTTTTCGATGCTCACCATTGCTATCTTGAAAACGGTAAGACGGGTAAGAGATACAAGGTTGGTTAAATCAGAGAAAAGTTGCACATTTTTATGGCCATTGAGAATCTGAAACGAAATCCTGGATATGTTGATTCGTTTTGGATTTATTACAAAAAAAACTGAAAAATGTAATTTTAGAAAAATGTTATTATCTTCCCCACCATTTACGCTATTTAATTTAAACTTGGAACTTTATGTTTTTGACCATCCTGGGTTTGATGACACACATATATAGAAATTTTCTAAGCCTTCTAGATTTCAAGTTGCGATAGTCAACTTTTTTATTTCTTATGGCCGCCATATTTAATTTTTGCACCATCAGACAGACAAAAAAATTAGCTTTTCAGATTAATAACCGACATAACCTTTTTATTTTAAAAAACTTGTTGAAATTTGAAAATTTGTATAATTATTTTATAAAATCGAGAATGCTCTAAAAAACAATTAAAACTATGATATAAATAAAAGTGACAGAACATTCTAATGATAATGAAATTACAATAAATTTAAAACACCAGATAAATAATTGTTTAAATTGTTTAAAGTGCACGCCGTTATGTGTGATACAGTGGTTAGTCCTCAAATTAATTTAGCGATTTGGCCACTTCCGGTTTAGTCACGAAAACCGCTATAGCGTCAGTAAATTCTACATACGCACTTTTGTGATGAAAAAAAAATTCCCCATCTTTGTCAGACGTCGCATTTTCGAACCCTGTATATATTTCAGTTTTACAAACATTTATTGTTTTAACATTAATGTAAAGGTGCATTTTAAAACCATTGTCAGTTTTGAAGCTTTTTTTTTCATGTGATATTTGTAGAATGCGAATATAATAAAAATCTGTAGGGGCCAAATCAGGTGAATAAGGTGTGTGGATTCAGAATTACCAATAATTGAGTTCTCATAATATACATCTGTTGGTTGCGCATTGGAGAATGTGGTCTAGTGTTATTATGGTGTAAAATTAAGCTGCGTCTATTTTTGTTTAATAGCAACCTCCATTTTTAAATTTGAACTTTGCTATTAAAAGATTTAATTAAGTTGTTTTAAGAAACACATTTGATTAAATCAGCTTGTTAATAGGTGTGAAATGCCAGTAGTTCTAGGTAAACTCATTTATTTTAAATAAAATATAATACTCCTGACATATGTTTAAAAATTTGCTACAAACTAGATTTGTTTTTTAAACAAACACCAAACCTTTATCTCTAAGGAAAATTACATGGCTGCGGAAACCTCACTGAGATAGTTTGTATAAACAATTGTTAAAGTTCAAAATTCAAAATTCAAAATTCAAAACTCTACTAGGAAAAAATTGTTTATGACTGGTGAGTTGGTATTTTTTTGGATAATCTAAAACCAATCAATAGCATTAATAATTTAACTGACAGGTCTTATGTATATAACTAAATGAAAAGGGGAAACACGAGAATGTTTTTCAGATTGATGTGTTTTTGCTATGAGTAATTCATCATGTGACGTCAAAGATTTGATTTCGCTTTTCCTTCAGACGTTCGTTATTAGCAGTAATATATTGGTAAATACACATTAGAATTCTCTGGACGTAGTTTCATCAATAACAACACAAACAACATAACTGATAAAACTGATCTAGAAAACGAATTTACTAGCACACATAGAATTTAGTTCATTATATCTTGTTATAACTGAATTTTCAAATGGTTTTACAATTTTTTATTCCATTTGTTTAAATCCGATAAACAGCTTCGCGAACTTTAATAATTTTCTCAATGTGAAAATCTCTCAAATTTTACTTGACAAGATTTACCTCGCTACATTTTCAACTAAGCATAAAATCCGATTACATGCTCTGTAAACTCTTAGAATAAATAAAAACAACAATAACAGGAAATGCTTATGGAAACTGATAAATTGTTATGGTTACATATTTATTGGGGCAAAACGCTCAGGTAATAATAGCTACTTAGTAAGTAGTACTTACGTAGGCAGCGCCATTTACTTCCAGTCTAACAACGATTTTGCAAATGTCGCTGTAAAAAAATGCCAGATCTGGTAATGATCGGTCTTAATTTTTAAGTTAATAACAAATTTATTTCCTGTGAAACCGGTCCTAAACCACTATAGTGCAGCAAAAAGCTCTCAAGTGTGGAAAATTGAGTACCGTGTAGTGATTTCATTGTTAACCAAGAAAGAAACACGCCAAATCAGATTAAAAAACGTTTGAATGGTGCTTATAGTGATTTTTTACTTTAATATTGTTACGACAAATTTGCATATGACTGTACAAGCGTACTTTTTCGGCCGCGTCTGGTTTTCTGGCTGAGACGTTTTGGCCTTGATACATAAATAACTATTTTTCATGCACTTATTTCGGAGTTCGTTATGTTTTAATATTAATAAGAATAAATTTGATGCGGTATAGAACATGGACAAATTTCGTTTAGCGGTAACTAATGCTGTGCTATATTCTGAATAAATAATAAACGCGAAAACCCTCATTTTACGGTTACAAATGTAAGCGAATTTTATAAATAAATAATGTGAATTAAGCTTCACATCCAGATGCCGCTCTAAATTTTAACCTGCAACTACATATCGCAGATTATAATAATTCCTGCCTATCCAATTTATGCGCCAAAAGGTTTACGGGCCGTACAAATATGATTGTATATATTGACTTAATTAAGCTTCGACTAAGGGCAATGTTGCCTACTGAATTCGGCTTTGCTGGTAGTCGAGTCGGTAAATTCTGCAAAATCTCTGTACATATGTCAATCTTTACCGTGTACACGGGCACCCCACATGACCTACATTGAGCAGAAGCGGAATCCATCGAATTTAATCAAACGAATTCGTTAAATAAACTTCCACGTGACTCGCTTTACCGCTCTGATTTGTTCGCTTCCTTATCAAAATATTAGTGAGATTAAGTTATAAAGGAACGTTAAAATTACTCCGTATGAGGTTAAATTAATTCTAATAATCGCCTAATATCGTGATATACGGTTGTAAGATAACAATTTTGACAAAGCCATAAAGAGTACCAGCTTTCAGAAACTAGTTATTGGTGGCACTCAATGGTTAAACTTTACCATTGATGCAATAGTTATTTACGTAACAAGACCGGACGAGTGGCCAGTTTTGGAACGAGCCGTTGGCGAGTCCTGAAAAGTTACGAGTCCATGTAAGACGGGTATGTTACGTACAATAATTTTTCTGCATCCGCCACTGACACCAAAATCACTATCGTCACCATCCATAATTAAACAATAACAACAAACTATAGGGTAAACCAGGGAGAGATGGTGATATCGGGTGCAACGGTGAACCGCGTTATTTCTGCTAGCTAGCGATAAAGGGCCAGTTTTATGCCGTACATCTGTTATACATAAACAGCCATTAGTTGTACAAGTGAAATGTCCCACATTTGTTTGAAAATTGGTAAGTAAATCAAAAAATATTATTTCAAGCCCCTAAAAACATTATACAGTGATATGTGTTTCTGCTTGTACGAATGGTTGAAATCACTCGCTTGCAAATATTTCGTTATAAGCATGATCCTTGGAGTAACTATAAAGAGATAACATCATCTCCAAAAATACCGAACAACCTAGCAGGTTAAGAGTGATGCCGTTCACCATCTCTCCCTTGTAAATGGGATTGATGGTGAATATGCCTATGGTAGAAATGGTGACTAGTTGTACATATGTATGTACTTATCTACAGCCACAAAAAATATGCAACAAAAGAACATTCCCTCTCTGCGACAACGTTGCTCCAAGACTGTAGAAGGAAGGAATTTGACAAGCGATAATATAACTTCTGGAAAAATGCTGCAACAAATTTCTCCAGTACCAATCATATCTCAAATTGAAAAAGTTCGCAAGAATGCAAGAAATTTAGCAAGTATTCTGAATACTGAACATAATGTTAAAGTTTTGAGAAATAAATCACTCGAAAAACAAACAAAAAACTCTTGCAATCATCAGGCAACAAAAATAAAAATAACCTTTCAAAAACTAAAAATTTCAAAACGAAGAAGGGAATCATATCCGATACGTCATCTGAATCGTGTTCAGAACCTGAACTGCAAGACGAAGAAGATGGTGACGAACATGAAGATTGTTGTGGTTATGGCTGCGGCGAAGAATACAAGGAGACGAAAAAGACAGATGACTGGCTTTATGCCTGATTTATAAACGTTAGATGCAGAGACTGTAAAAAGTTCACTAATTTATGCCATCTTTGCGGCAAATACGAGTCCAAAAAAAAAACATTTTTTAAAAACATTTTAGTACCTATTTCACAAATCGCCAGCTCACCCATATAGCATTCATCAACTAAACCTTACTGGCATGGGTGAGTTGGTGATTTGATAAAAATAAAAAAATGCAAATTTTATTTTGTTAATCTTTTCCGTTTATTTTTTAAAAAAATTTGTTTAACACTAACATATATATTAATGTTCTCTTTTTCCATTCAATGGAACTGTGACTAATTAACGACAACCATAACAAAAATTATATATTTTCATATATACAATAGAGCACGTTTACATGTCGGTGTTCGAACGACTGCTCTTTCTCTCTGTCTCTGTAATACTAACTAGCCTAACGCTAACATAAAATCACATGGTATCAATGCATGCATAATAGTTGCGCTCAGCACTGGCAGAGGCCGCTACATACACCCCGCCTTGAAAGGCTGTGGCTTTCAAATGAACAAATATCAAAACAATAAATGACAAAGTAAATTAAACAAATGCAAAGGAGAAACAACAATAAGTACATGCAACAATTACGATAAGGCGATCACTCGCGAACTTTCACTTCCATTACACTCACGTGGGTAGCGGACATAGTTGCGATACCGCTCGGCGAGTTGTGTCTGTGGAGGTACGAATTGTCACTACGCGAACGTGACCATCTGGTCCTGGGTGAAGTTGGACTACTCTGGCCATCTTCCAATGGAATGATGGCAAGTTGTTTTCTTTAATTAGCACCAAAGTGCCCAATTTGATATCTTCTAGCGATGGTTTTGCTTTATAACGATTCTGGAGTTCAGTGAGATATTCTGTCGACCAGCGTTTCCAGAAGTGCTGTTTCAGTTGTTGTATTTTTTGATAAATCGACAATCTATTTTCAACAATATGTGTGACATCAGGGTCTGCCACTGATGTTAGAGTCTTACCGATGAGGAAGTGAGCAGGTGTAAGAGGTTCTAGGTCATTTGGATTAGACGACATTGGAGATAAGGGACGGGAATTTAAAATTGCTTCAATTTGAACTAAAAGAGTGTAAAATTCCTCGTAAACTAAATTAGTATTTCCCAATATTCTTTTTAGATGATATTTTACGCGTTTGACCCCTGCTTCCCAAATGCCTCCGAAATGAGGCGAATAAGGCGGAATAAATTTCCAAATAATGCCTTCATTCTGAGTTAATTCAGCTAATGAATTTTGATTGTTAGTTATGAATTTACCAAGTTCAGCAAGTTCGTTCTTTGCTCCAACAAAATTGGTGCCATTATCGGAACGAAGCTCGCATGGTTTGCCACGTCTCGACACAAATCGTCTTAAGGCAGCGATAAAATTTTCTTTAGTTAAATCCGATACCAATTCCAAATGAATTGCTTTGGTGGTAAAACAAACGAATAAACCAATGTAACATTTCAATGTTTTGGCATTCCTACCTTTACGTTCCTTTATTGAAAAGGGTCCGGCATAATCTACGCCAGTTATTGCGAATGGTAAAGATGGAGTAACGCGTTCTTTTGGCAAATCTCCTATTTTGGGAGTTAAAGTTTTAGGTTTTGCTCGAAAGCAATTAATGCAATTGTGAACAACTTGACGAGATATGTTTCTTCCTGAAATTGGCCAAAACTTTTCGCGAACTGAATACAATAGTTGCTGTGGACCAGCATGTTTTAACTTTAAATGTTCGTACTCGAACAACAATTTAGTGAAGTGATGATTTGCAGGTATAAGTATGGGATGCTTTTGCTCAAAATACAAATTAGAATGAGTAAGTCGTCCACCTACACGAATTATATTTTTAATGTCAACAAAGGGGCTTAAGCAAATGATTTTGCTATCCCTTTGCAAGGGTTTATTATCCCTTAATAAACGATATTCTCGAGGGAATGATTGCTTTTGAACAATTTTGACTATAGCAACTAATGACAAGTTTAATTCGTCCATGGTAAGAGGACCAAATATGCGATTTTGCTTAGTTTGCTTGCAATTGTTGACAAACCGATAACAATAGGCAACGCAACGAAGTAGTTTATTGTAATTCGAATAATTATGTATGTGCAACGGATCAACGAATGGTGTAAGAACGAATGAGTAATTATTTGATTTTAATTCTGGCAAGTCATGAACTATTTCAAAATTTGGATAATCTAATTCCGATGCTTGTTGATGTAACCATTCAGGACCATGCCACCATAAGTAACATCCATTTAGCGAGCTTGGGTTTACGCCACGCGACAACAAGTCTGCGGGATTTTCTTTTGATTTGACATAATGCCAATCTGTACTGTTTGTTAACGATTGGATTTTTGATGCTCTGTTTGCGACAAATGTTTTTAACAAATTTGTTGAAGTACGAATCCAACTGAGAACGATAGTCGAGTCGCACCAAAATTTGACCGAATCCAACTTCAAAGTGAGCGAATTCTCAATATTTTTTGTTAATTTGGCTAGAATTAGAGCTCCACTTAGCTCCAAACGAGGAATGCTTATATGCTTGATAGGTGCCACCTTGCTTTTAGCACTAATTAAATGAACATGAATTTGACCGTTTGCATCAAATGATTTGACATACACACATGCGCCGTAAGCTTGCTCAGACGCATCACAAAAACCATGCAATTCAATTCTTATTGGGTTATCACAAGTTACACGTCGTTGTATTTCGAGATTGTTTAACTGGAGTAATTCGTTGTGAAATTTAATCCAACTATTATGAATGTCTGACGGAAGCGATTCATCCCAAGAAATATGTTCCATCCAAAGACGTTGTAATATGATTTTAGCTGTTATGGTACAAGCTCCCAATAACCCAAGAGGATCGAAGATTTGAGCAATACAAGAAAGAATCGATCTTTTTGTAATTTGTTTTGGTAAACTATATATATTGATTTTATAAGTTAAAGTATCATCTGTTGAAACCCAAAGAAGACCAAGTGTTTTACAGTTTTCAACAGGACTAATAATTAACCTTTCAATTGAGTTTTGTGTGTTCGAAATATTGTTAACGATGTTATTGCAATTCGACGTCCATTTTCTTAGTTCAAAACAACCTTGCTTAAGAATTGTATCAATTTGACGACAAACATTAATTGCATTTTCAATGCTGTCGAATCCAGTTAGCAGATCATCAACATAAAAATCATTTTGAATTATGGTAGAAGCTTCAGGAAAACTTGTAAGGTTTTCCGAGGCTAGCTGTTTAAGGCAACGAATGGCTAAAAATGGGGCAGATGTTGTGCCATAGGTGACAGTATTGAGTTCATACACAGACGGATCTTTTTCGTCCGTTTTTTGCCACAGGATACATTGAGTTAATCTGTCAGATGGTTGTACTAAAATTTGACGATACATCTTTGCAATGTCTGCAGAAACAACGAATTTGTGCTGACGAAATCGAATCAAGATCGAAAAGAGATCATTTTGCAATGGAGGTCCAGGCATTTGAAGATCATTTAACGAAACACCTGTCGAAGTTGGACTTGAGCCATCGAAAACTACTCGCAACTTAGTAGTCTGGCTGCTTTGTTTATATACACCATGGTGTGGTAATATACAAATGGGATTTTGCGAAGTTGAAACAAGTTTAGTCATGTGACCAAGCGACTCATACTCACCCATAAATTGTGAATACATGTTATATAACGAAGGGTTTGCAATTAATTTGGTCGTAAGGGATCGAAAACGTTTTAAAGCTGATTGATATGAATCTCCTAAATGATCTATTGACTGTTTGAAAGGAATGGCTACTATGAAACGACCAGTCTCATCTCTTGTTGTGTGTGATTTAAAATGAGCTTCACATGCTTGTTCTTCGTCAGAAAGAACACGAGAATTTTCACATTCTTCGATTTCCCAAAACCGTTTTAAAGTATCTTGAACTTTATCGACATGATTTAAATTACAAAATGTGTTTTTTGATGTATTTGAAACAATGCTACCTGATACAATCCACCCAAATCTAGTTTTTTGTAAGATAGGCTTATTGCTTCCCAAACTTACCTGTCCAACACAAATAAGTTGCCAAAACAATTGAGCTCCGATGAGCATATCGATACGAGAAGGTTTATTAAAATTGGGATCTGCCAATTTTAAATTTGTGGGTATTTCAAACGATGCAAAATTGATTGTAGAACTTGGAATACTTTTGCAAATTTCAGGTATAACGAAGCAAGAGATCGATGTGTTGTAAGTGTTGATGCGAGATTGTAAACGAATATGACACCTACGATTTAATGTTGAAGAAATTTGATTGATACCGGTCACCGAAAGCTCGACTTGTTCAGTGGGTAAACCTAATTTCTTACATGTCTGAAGTAATAAAATTTGATTGCGATCCTGAATCGAGCAAAATTCTACAGTCGTGAACAGCTCCTTGCTTATCAAAAATATGAATGATTGCTGTCGAAAGCAAAACATCACGATTTCCATGATCGATACTATTTGTCATTGCTATTTGGTTTGGAGTTGTTTCTACTACAGGTGTGTTTTGTACGACGTGTTTAGTTCGTTCAAAATGTAGTAACGTGTTGTGTTTAGAATTGCATTTTCTACAACTTGATGACTTACAATTTTTTGCAATATGACCACTATTTAAACAATTGATGCAAAGATTTAATGACTTAACCTTTTCGAAACGAGCTTGTGAATTCAATTTTTTAAATTGATCACAATTATAGAGTTTATGCGAATCATTACAAACAATACAGACGTCACCATAAGTAACAAAGCTTTTGACATTAGACGTGCTATATTTATACTTTGTTGATGTGGGTTTTTCGATGTTTTTATTCGATTCCAAATTTCTGAGCAATGCGACTCTAAGTTCAATGAATGATTTCAAATCTTGAAGAGTTGGAAGTTCAATGCTTACCGAATATTCCTCCCATTTTGCAACTGTTTCCGAATCTAGTTTTTGGCAAATCAAATACACTATTAAAAGATCCCATTGATCTGTAGCAACTTTCAAATTATTTAACGATCGTAAGTTTATAGAAAATTCATCTAATAAATCACGCAATGCTGACGAAGTAGGTTTTGCTATGTTAGGTATATGCCAAAACAATTTAATATGATGAAAGATTAACATTTTACGATTGTTGTACCTTTCGCAAAGCAAATCCCATGCAATACAATAATTTGATTCACATAATGGTAGTGATTTGATTATTTGGGCTGCAGACCCTACAAGCGACGCTCTTAGATAATGGTATTTTTGTATAGCACTGATTGAACTATTTGAATGAATCATTGATTCAAATGTATCTCGAAATTCAAGCCAATTTTCAAAACTACCTTCAAACTTTGGAAGAGATATGGTTGGTAATTTAACAGTATTTAAATTTAAATGTTCGATATTCGAGTTAATTTGACTTGTGGTTGATACATCAGAATTTGGTGTTACTATTGAATCATATTCCGCGATTAAAGTTTCAAGATCTCCTATAATTTCACAATGTTGTGTAAAGAAAGTTCACTTTATTCTTTTAATCCTTTTTATTAATCTCAAACTTTAAATAAACACTAAACAATTAACCATTTGTTAATCAAGTTTTACTTCTTTAACTGTAACCCAACTAGCTGCACTTTACACGTGCCCTGTTGCAGTCTCGAACTCCCCGTTCAGACTGCTCGTTTTTCCTCCTGTTGCCAGCCTCTAGTCCTGCCAACCCCCTCTCCCGTACCAAACTAAAAAACACTATATACTACCAAATACATACAAAATACATACTACAAAAATAAAATTGTTTACACTCGGCCATCCTGGCCATGACAATGTCCTCATCGTCATCACAAAACAAAACAAAAATAAACATGCATAAATTTACAGTACATATTCGTTGTATTTTGCTGGCATCCGAACTCTTCTTTTCGGAACCTCCGGCAACTCCTCATCACTGTCTGTCCCACTGAGATCGTCTATGTCATCTTCATGGTTTTTATATATTTTCATTTGAGAAACATGAGCGGTGGTATTTAGCCCTTGTTTGCCTCTGCCGCTGTTCACCTGCGAAATTCGATAAGTATCAGCAGGAAGAATTCCAGTAATCACCATCGGCCCCTTGTATCGTGGTTGTGTCTTCGTGCTCTCGCCCGTCGCAACTGGGTTGATTTTCACCACTACAATGTCTCCGATCTGATATTTCACGCCCATGTATCTTTTTTTGTCATATTGTTCCTTCTGGCCCACTTGTTAATTTATGATATTTTCTCTAATTTCAGCTTGTATTTTTGGTGGTGGTCTCCATTCGTCATCCTTCGTCCCTGTGACTTCTCTCATTTTTCCATCATAGAATCTTGGTGTGAATCCATACAATGCTTCGAAGGCAGAATGTCCTGTTGTGTTGTTTTCAGCGGTATTCATATCTCGTTCCATTTCCGAAACGTGTTGATCCCAAACATTCTCATCCAGCGTAGACATCATCATTGGTAGGATTATTCGATTACATCTTTCTACAGCGCCATTTGCCTGTGGGTGTCTGGCACTATTTAGGGTATGGTGGATCCCATTTGTGTCCGTAAACTTCCTAAATTCTTCCCCTGTAAATGCCGTTCCTCGGTCACTTACAATAATTTTGGGTAATCCATAACCTAAAACAAATTTTTCGATTTCCCTAGTCGTTGTGTTGCTTCTCGTATCTGGCACTGGGTAAATTTTTACGAACTTCGTCAAGGCGTCTGTTACTATTAACAAATACGCGTTTCCATCATCCGTCACTGGGAATGGTCCCAAATGATCCATATGTATTCTTTCGAAAGGCCTCTTTGGTGGTGGTATTGGGTGTAACAAGCCTGGTTTCTTTCCCCCTGGTACCTTGGAAAATAAGCACTCCACACATCCACCAATATGATACTTAACGTATCTCCGCATGCTTCGAAACCAGTAGTGCTTTAATATTCTGGCTACGGTCTTGTCCAATGAAAAGTGTCCCATCAAATCATGGTAACGAACGGTAATGCTTTTTCGCATACTATCAGGTAGTACATAAAGTCGTCGTTTTTCTTTCTTCACCAAAACCTCTCTGAACAAGCGGCCATCTACCCATACATAGTCTTTAACCTGAGCGTCTTCATCCTTCGTACGTACAGCCTTCTTTAACAACTCGATAATCCGTCGTAAACGTTCATCGCCAGCTTGTACCAACTCAATCCAAAGTTCCTCGCCAACACATTGGAATACACTTGCACTTAACCGTTTGTCAATGATATAGTCGGTCGTGTCAGACTTTTCTTCTGTCGGAGCTCGACTTAAGGCATCTACATGTTTCATAACCTTCCCCTGCCTATGCACCAGTTTATATGAATATTCACTTAAGGTGTTAAGCCACCTCGCGATTTGTGCGTTTCCGGTCTTTTTCTCATTTATGTGAATGAGACAGGCACAATCAGTCACGATAGTAAAATTTATAGGTAATAGAAACGAACGTAATCTTTCCACGCACCATACTATGGCATATAGTTCGAGCCTACTCGAATGATACAAAGCTTCAACGTCAGTAGTTTTTTTGGATACACAATACACAAGTCTGAGTTTTTTATCTTCCCCGGCTTGTAACAACACACCCGCTAGTCCAGCTGATGATGCATCTGTATGCAGTTCTGTGTATGATGTTGGGTCGTACAACTTCAAAACTGGTTGGCGAACAAGTGCTGTCCTTAAATCTTCGAATGCAATTTGCTGCTGTTTCTCCCATACGAACTTCACTTCGGATCTTGTTAACTGAGTTAGAGGTCGCGCCCGCACTGCATAGTTTTCAATAAATTTTCTAAAGAACCCGGTTAGTCCTATGAACCTGCGAATCTCTGGTACGTTGTTCGGCGTAGGGAATTTTCTGATCGCTTCCGTTTTTGCAATTCCTGGTCGCACACCCTGTGCCGAAACTACTAAACCCAAATATTCAACCTCGAGTTTACCAAATTCGCACTTTGACAACTTTAGCGTTAATTTCGCCTCCTTAAGGGCTCTCAAAACACCTTCCAATCGGAATAGCATATCGGTCCAATCTCTCGCCGGAATTAGTATGTCATCCAAATAGTTACCACTAATTTGTTACGCAAGTTTTTCAAAACTATATTCATTAGTCTTTGAAACTCATACGGAGCATTCCTAAGTCCAAAACTCATTCGCTGAAACATACCGCTTCCATCTTCAGTAATAAAAGCAGATTTATTTTTAGCTTCTTCAGTTAATGGCACCTGAAGGTACCCATTACTCAGATCCAGGATTGTATAAATTTTGCTGCCAGCTAACGTCTCAAACTGCTCGTCTAATATTGGGATTGGATAGTTTATTGCGGCTGTTTGTAGGTTCAGTTTTCGATAGTCAACTACCATTCTTTTTTCACCGTTCTTTTTACTAACTAGTAACACTGGCGATGCATATTCACTATTTGTATCAGTAACTATACCTACTCTTCGGTATTCACTAACAATCTTATTTATTTCTTCTCGATCTTTGGCAGACGTCCTGTACGGTTTGCAACGGACTGGCACACCTGAATCTTTTATATCAACTTCTACCAAATCTGTACCACCTAGTTCGTCCAAACTTAACGCGAAACACTCCCGGTAATTATTCAGCAAATTCACCAATTCATTAACTTGTACTTTAGTCAACGTCTTGTCCACCTTCAGTTGGTTTGGCTCGATCCTACTCCATGGTCGAGTTTTATGTTCTTCTGATACCATTGCACACATGTCTTTCACAACTTCAGTATTGTTCGTATCCCGCGGTAATTTACCGATAATTTCGCCGTCGTGTAGTACAATTTCTTTTGCACTGGTGTTCCGGACCTGCACCTCAACCGTATCACCCCCGTTATTGTCCAGTCCTATCTTAATTAAATTAATTGTCCCTGGCGAAATGCAAAAATTGTCCTTCACCGTTATGTTTTCACGCATATCCGGCACTTCTAATTTTAATTCACGAAACGGATCTTGGTCCGCATAACCGAAAGTTAGCACATCTTTAACTTTGGCATACGCAATATGTGTTTGTTCTGTGAATGGTCGTCCTATTAACACGTCCACATCCTGCGCCGTTTCCGGCACCTTCCATAACGACACCACATCCGATGTTACGCCGTCAATTTCTAAAATTGTTTCTACCTTTTCGGTGCACTTAAGTGCCGGTTTCGACATGTTTCCGAATGCATAGATTGCCAACTCACCCTGGCTTAATTTAAAATTATGTCTGTCCACACAGTCCGACCGTATGGTACACACCGCACTTCCAAAGTCAATCAGCCCTGACACTTGAACTCGTCCATTTATTTTCACCCTTTTTATAAACTTAGACCCCGAATTTGGTTCTATTAGAGGCGACACCACAGTTAACACCGATCTTTTTTCCGTTTGTCGTACCACTCTTGGGCAGTTACGTTTTATGTGTCCAAACTGATTACATTTGAAGCATCGGGGTTCTCCTTTTTCATTATACGTTGGCACTGGGGGACTCGTCCTGTTGCCCGATGACGCGCCTCTCATCGCTGTCGTATCATTCCCGCGCATTCGTTCCCACGTCATGATATCCTTTAAAAGTTCTTCGAGGTCATAGTGTGCGGCCACACTTAAATTGGCAGCTGCTTCCTTCGCGTATAGTCCTTTCAGTATCTCTTCCTTTGTTTGGCTCATCGTTAAATTAACATTACTACACAGTTTTTGTTTTTCCAGGAAATAAGCCATCGTATTTTCTCCGGGCTTTTGCTTTCTCTGTTTCATTTTGTCCCACTTTTCCGATAGTGTACTCGCATGTATAAAGGTTCTTCTGAACTTGCCCTCGAAATCGTTCCAATCTCTAATTTCGCCCCGACGTGCAAGATACCAATCCAGCGCTGCACCCCGAAGGTTCGTTTGGGCTGTTTCTAATTTTATCGCTTCCGGCCATCTGAACAACCTAGCCGTCGCGTTTACACCCCCGATCCACTCCTCTGCTCTCATTGAGCCCTCAAGTCCGGTGAATGTACCGATGTTTCGGTTTAAATCCGGCATCACTTGAAAATTTAGCGCGTTGTCATTTGTCGTTCCCGCCGCCATCTGTCCGACAAGCCCTGTAACGTTGGTAACTGCAGCCATTAACTCGTTGATCGACTGCGCCTGCGCCGCAACCACGGACATTAATTCTCCGGTGGGGTATTCCCCTACGCATTTCTCGTTACTATTTCCCTGTCCACTCGTCGTGGTCCTACAGGATCCTTCATCACTGGAGTCCTGATCCTCTAGACCTAACTTTGTCGATGTCGCACTAGGTACCCACGATTCACTACCCGCAGCCATTTTATCGGCGTCCATATTTTTCGCAAACTGCGAAGTCATTGAATACTGCGTAGTTTCTCGTAACGTATAAAATCGTCAGAATATCACAGAAAATCCCACTTCTGATGTGTAAAGAAAGTTCACTTTATTCTTTTAATCCTTTTTATTAATCTCAAACTTTAAATAAACACTAAACAATTAACCATTTGTTAATCAAGTTTTACTTCTTTAACTGTAACCCAACTAGCTGCACTTTACACGTGCCCTGTTGCAGTCTCGAACTCCCCGTTCAGACTGCTCGTTTTTCCTCCTGTTGCCAGCCTCTAGTCCTGCCAACCCCCTCTCCCGTACCAAACTAAAAAACACTATATACTACCAAATACATACAAAATACATACTACAAAAATAAAATTGTTTACACTTGTGATTGAAATAACATTATTTCTGCAATAATTTCATCTGAATTTTCCTCTGAACATTCAATTTGAGCTTGATCTTGAAAATCTTCTAAAAATGTGTCTAATTTCTTAACTGTTAATTTGCATTTGGACAAATATGATTTATTTGCTAAATAATTTGGATCACCCTTGACATCTTTATAAAAGTTTTGACATTGTATCAAATATGATTTCAAAATATTACGTTTGTAATGCAACGGTTTGACAATTGGTTGTGGTTTAGGCATTTTAATTCGATATAATAATGTAACTAAACAATACGAAACAAATACGAAGCAATTTTAAATGGATTTAAAAAGGCTAAGGAGTAAGAGAGATGAAAGTTGCCTCACTTGTTTGTAAATGCGTGCGCCGAACAAAGATGCTAGGTGCGGCCGTTGTCAAAGGACTGGTTGCCGCGCCAGTGGTGTAGAACTGAACACGTGCTCGGGCGGTGCTGCTTGCTAACGAACGAATATGCGATGGTAATACTTGCCAATTTTGCGAAAGTATTTAACGAATGGATTGCCGTCAATGTAATTGCGATGATGCTGCTTATTTTACGACGATATGCTTGTATACTTGCAGATTCGCAAAGTATATGTACGAATTCCAATTTGCTTCTGACTAGAGTACGACGAATAACAATATGTATATCCAAATCAAAGGATCAATTTTATCAGGCGTAGAAGGACCAATGTTTAACACTAACATATATATTAATGTTCTCTTTTTCCATTCAATGGAACTGTGACTAATTAACGACAACCATAACAAAAATTATATATTTTCATATATACAATAGAGCACGTTTACATGTCGGTGTTCGAACGACTGCTCTTTCTCTCTGTCTCTGTAATACTAACTAGCCTAACGCTAACATAAAATCACATGGTATCAATGCATGCATAATAGTTGCGCTCAGCACTGGCAGAGGCCGCTACAAAATTATTTCGTTGTATTGGTTTTGAGTCAAGGAATTATGTATTTATTTTAGTTATAATTAATTTTATAGAAGAACTATGAGCAATTTAAATTTGATTCACCATCTCACCCTGGTTTACCCTAGGTGAAAACTCGCTTGGTGGTATAAAATGGCGAATATTCAAAGACCACACAACACAGCTCAATTATAATTTTTATTAAAGTTACGAGATTAGAAAATTATTCAAAAACATGAAAAAGCAGCAAAAAAGTAATGGATAGGTGCAAAAACAGCTTTATACGGATTTTATGATATAATTAAGAAGCAAAGCTTTTATGTATGATATTACTCAAGAGATACCCCTTGCGGTAAGTATCACTCGTAACTGAAGCGAAAGGACAAGTTAGAGCTCAAGTAATAATTTTTTTTTGTTAATTTATCTCGACACAACTTTTGAAGCGTATACTATGTTGGTAAAAAAATTAACGAGTAAAAAATTATAATGAAATGAATATTTAATGAACGGCTAAAACAGAAACCGCCTTCTGCAAGATATTTATGACAGTAGATACTTTTTAAAAGTATGTTGAACCCATGCTGATGTATCTGTGGATTAATATAGCTATCTGCTTAATGTAGCGATAGTTTTCGTTACCTAAAATTTAAAAAAGTCGATAGTGACCCAACAATTCACTTCACTAAATTACCTTCAAATATTTGTTTATATTATCAAATAAATACATCAAAGTTAAAAAAAAAAATGACTGGCCAATCGTGTGGAATTCCTCTTTGTCCATACTTAATGAACTTTTGCTTTACCAAGCAAATTCTAAAGCCTGTGAGGAGATATGGGACACAATTACGGGGATGCACCAGAGTAATATTCAGATCATCCAGAGATTCGAACAAAACATCAAGGAACATCGCTGATGCACCTTGGTATTGTAGAAATAGTGACCTACATCGGAACCTCAACATGGGCACTGTAAGCAACACCATTAAGTAGTTTGCGAGGAGCCACGAAGAACGGCTTCATCAACATGTAAATGTCGAGACGATCCAGCTCCTGGACACTACAGGATTACTAAGAAGACTTAACAGGGTTAGTTTAACCAATAGCTTAAAAGCAGATACTGTGCAGAAGTGTGCACGTTAATAATTAGTGTACTTTTATATTAGCAAACCGAGGACTACAGATGGATGAACCCTCGACTAAGTTTGAACATTATTAATTTAGGCTAGATCTAAACTGCTTATTGGTCTCAAAGACCAGACCGTACTGTTATAAACTCTATAAGGGTTTACATTTTTTTTTTTAACAAATAAAAATCTATTTCTAATCTAATTTCAGTTAGGTTGGCATCTTTTAAATCAGTGATTATCAATCAGTGGAGATACTAGAAGACTCAGGAGTGACATAAGAAGACAAATCGCTCGTATGACAATTTGCACAAAAAAAATACTCCTTGCGAGACAACCTAAACAAGTGTAAAAGTGCATAGTTATTATGTTAGATTTCTTTTCAGTTTAATAAGAAAATCTGCAGCTGCAAGGAGATCAAGTGAATTTTGTTGAAAAGAATGCGCTTGTACCTATATTTATTTGTTTTGAAGCTTGTTCTGTTTCAACACAGTTGGGACGTGGAAAATTTGATGAGTTTGTAAGTCTTTCAGCACTCAACAATAGACTTAATACATGATGATGACGTTCAAGTCTATTTGTGTCTTTAGAATGTGCTGCATAAGAATTTGTCCTAACGATATGAAAAATATTCTGGCCATGAAGATTGGGTTTTAGCTCTATAATCAGGTGTTGAGATAAAGGAAACATACTTGCAAGAAGAATTGGTTGAATTATAAACCAGAGAAGAGCTAAAACCCAAATTTAAATGCGGGTACCATTATTTTCGATTGCGGCACCAAATAACAAATCTTTTTCCAGGATGATAGACCGCTATAAAAAAGTTTATAACTACACTTCCATCGTCATATACAAAGTGGTCCACATGTAACGGCCACTATTGGGATCTCGTAAACGGAAAGCTACAAAGAAATTTAAATTAGATAAATCGTTCCCCTTTCTGAGGCCTATTCAATTCAGTGATGCGTTGATGTTTTAAAATAATACCTAAACAATAATTAAAATGGGCATTTTTTTTTTTCGTTAATAGCTCGTTTGTACTTAACGGTACCAAAATGTTTATGGAGAAAGAGTAGTAGATTTTTTACGCACTAAAATAAAAACATTCATTTGTGTTAATACTGTTTAACTTCATGGCACACTCTATAGCTTTAAAGAGACTTTTTGATGAATTTTATTTGTTTTGAGTCTAAATATCGGAATAAATACCTTAAACCTTATATTATTGAAAAGAGGAAAAATAGTTTGCGTATAAAGTCATAGCCAACTATGGTTTCCTTTAATAAAAAAAAACAAGTTTGAAATGGATCAAACAATTTAAACGATATTGAAACAAATGAATGTTTTCATTTTACAGTGCGTAAAAAATCTACAACTATTTCCCCGAAAATATTTTTGTCCGTCAAGTATTAACGATTTAAAAAAGCGCCATGTACATTTTTGTTTATCATCTAGCGTGCCGTGGATCTTTTTAAACATTAAAGCATCACTGAATAGGTCTCAGAAATGGGAACAATTTGTCTAATTTAAACTTCTTTGTAGCTCTTACCGTTTACGAGATCCCAATAGTGGCCCTTCTATGTGGACCAGCCTGTATAGTTAAACGTAAATTTTGAGTAAAACGAAAAACTGACTACAAACGAACGGAAAGATTTAAGGATGCTGCTTAGTGCTTACTAATATTGAGTCATGCATCAAGCCCATTTTTTACATTAATTAATGGGGAACCTTTGTTAAATTCAATTTTATTTACAAAATTAATTTTATAAAAGGTAAAGCTTTACCCAAAAAAAATCGTAAAAGTTTCATTACTTTTTCAAATTGGTTTCTCTTATTAATTAATTACGTGTTTATATCATTGTACTTTTAATCTCACTAAAAGCTAGAGTATTAAACTATCTCTTTTAAACGCGTTTTTACATCTGCAACATTCCAAAAGCTCTACATCTACTAATTCCTAATATAGCACCTTGAATGGAACTTGGGCGATGGCCAAAACCTGGTTAGTGGACCGTGAGTTTAGGGATGATTCATGGCCAACTGTAAGCACATATAATCGTCCCCCTAAGCGACTTGGAAATGGTTCGCACACCCTCTGCGTATGCGAATATACTGTCATCAAGAGAGCTGTGATTACAACCACAATTCGGTAACTTTATCGTAAAAGTCAATTTGGCCTCTTAAAAGCTAAAATATTAAATTACCACTTGAATACTAGGTTAACAAATACTGATTTTTAAAAACTTAGCGGTAAAATACTAATTGGAGTGAACGGGTGCTCGACGGATGCAATTAGCTGCGCTAGTTAAAAGTAGTTTATTTTGTAAGTTCAGCAAATACAGGTATTTGCGGAGTTGCATAAATTTATACGTTTTTACTTGAAAGTGGTTATGCGGGTCTGCGTAATTACAGTTCGCTAAACGAAAAATTTGTAAATACACACATTGAAGCATCCGAATACTAATCCATTAAAGTGTTACTACACAAAGTCAACTTTTATAACTGAATTATTAAATATGAAAATGTTTTAAAGCCCAATATTATTCTACGAGGATGAATTGAAAAATTTCCGGAATGACACTGAAAACAAAAGAAGATTGATTCAAGTTATATTTTATTTTTCAACATAATCTCCTTGAAGTTCAACCCTCTTGGTCCAACGTTTCTCCAGTTTTTCGATTCCCTCCCGAAAGTGACTTTCTTCGAGGTTCCCAAAATAGTCGTTTGCAGCCTCGATCACCTCTTCATTCGACCGAAATTTCTTTTCATCCAAAAATTTTTTGAGTTTCTGGAGCAGATGGAAACCAGAAGGAGCCAAGTCACGTGAATACTGTGAATGCGGAAGGATGTCGAACCTCAATTCTGCCAATTTTTGCTTCACTATTGCGCTCGAATGAAAGGGTGCATTGTCTTGGTGGAACAATACTTTTTTATTGACCATTCCCGGACGTTTTTCCTGAATTGCAGCTTTCAGCTTGCCCAAGAGTGTTGCGTAATATTGGCCAGTAGTGGTTTTTCCTTTTTCAAAAAAATCTATCAGCAAGATTCATTTGGAATCCCAAAATACTGACGCCATCACTTTTACGGCCGATTGAATGGTCTTTGCCTTCTTTGGAACCGATTCGTCATATCCCATCCACTGTTTACATTGCATTTTGGTTTTCGGTATGTTGTGTGTTGTGTTGAATCAATGTTTAATTTCTGTGGTCGGCGGGAAAAAGCACTTAAGTCAAAAAGTGCAATTTTTTATTATTAACCTTATACCATTCATATTGTTATGTTCTTATACTGGTAATTTGCAATTTCGGCACTTGTGTTTCCTGTTTATAATGTTAGTTCCATTTCACGTATTTTTGTTAATAATATTTTTCCATTGCAATGAAATTTTGTGTAATCAAAAGATAATAAAAGTTATGTTTAAAAAAAAGTATTTATGTTTACTCCATTAATTTTTTTAAATTCTACATAAAAAATATATTTTTTAAGAATAAACGAGTTAAACTGAATATATCTATTTGTTTACATTTGTGAAAAACTACTTAAATTATTCTTATTTTACGCCAGTTTAAGTCAAGTATTTACTGTTTATTAAAAAATTTAATCATGTTGATATATTGTGATAATTTAATACTTAATTTTAAGTAAAATACACCATACAAGTAAAATTTAAACTCACAAAATAATCAGTAAAATAAATAAACGTTGCTCCTGAAAAATTGCACTTTATGACTTGTGCTTTTTCCCGCTGACCACAGATTTATATTAAACAGTTGCCATTATAACGACATAAAAATATTTGTAAAAAAGGTACCCCTTAGTAGATATTCCGGTAATATTTCAATCCACCCGCGCAGATGCGATCTTCTTCCATTATATGTTGGACTAACTTCATTTAATTACAACGAATAAAACTCTATAAAATCTCACCAATTATAAGTAAAATAGTGAAAATGCAGTCAGAAGCATTTTCCAGGAATTGCTCAAAAGGGGGAGATGAGTCGATACGGGTTGAATTAAACAAATGTAAATGAAACATGAAAAGAGTTTTCTTCGATGGAACTACATTACTTTTTATAGAATTAGTTCATCTCTGCAAATGTAAAAAGAAATAAACGTTAGAATTTTAAAGCTTTATTTGGTTAAGTAACATTGATTAAGATTAAACTTGAAGCGGTGAAGACAAAAAAAATGACTATGTTAGACAAATTATTACAGCAATCAAATTCAATTATCTGAAATAAACTAATAAGAGGTGTAATGATGATTGGCTTTGGTGCACGTCGTAGAACTTAGCATGAAACCTGCATTTTCTTTTAGAAATTGTTCGTTTTTCAAGAACTAATAACGCGCGCAATGTTTTATAACGTTATAACATTCATAATTTGCTAAAAATTGTACAAGGAGGTTCCACAGCTGATTAAAATAAGTCGGGGATCTCAAAAAATAATAGTTTCTTAGATTATTACAATAAAATTAAAAAAAGAATTTTAAAAATTTTAATGATAATTGTATTCGACTCAACATATAAATTCACACCTAAAATATTTGTCATTTTAAACACTTGTGCAGTCAACAGTTAGCAAAATATATGTGATGTGATTGTATGAAGAAGAACTGATTATACTACGATGCAATATTGTACAAAACTAAAGTAAACTAATATTTTAACTCTAAAATACCTTTGTTTTAATCAGGGCTGCGAAGTCGGTAAAAATAATTCGACTCCTGATAATTTTAGTAGTTCGACTCCGACTCCGACTCAGACTCCGGCAAAATTAAATACTAAGACATTTATGGTGTGTGTAATATAAAAAAGGAAAAAATATATAAACAAACTATTTAAAACTTGAGTTCAAAGTTTGCGGCAAAGGACCACCTCGCAATTTTTTGTTGTACTCGGAGTCGAAGTCGGTACATTTTTTTCGATTACGACTCCGACTCCAGAATGCCTTCTAAACTCCGACTCCTACTCCAACTTTGACTCCACAGTCCTGGTTATAATTGCTGATTAAAAAAAAGGTGTGGCATATTTATGAGACATAAATTATCGCACTAATTTGTTTTATTATTGTTTGCGTATTAAATACACGAGAAACTTGCATTTTCTAAATGTAAACTTAAATTGGCTTTAGAAATGTCATATAGTGATGCGCAAAAGTATGACATACAAATATCTAAAACATCATTAAATTTGGTATATAACCGTTATGGTATTTTTCGGATTCGATGAAAATACTGAGGTTGCAATACGACTTCCGGTTCAACCGGAAAAGGACTCAAACTTTGAAATTTAAAACGGAACACCCTGTACCTATATTTTGACCTTTTCCTCTTCCTCTTTAAATTTACCTCAAAAAAATTTCAAAGGATATATTGGTTTAAAGTCAACCGATTTCGTTAAATTTTCGTTAAATTTTTATAAAAATCTTGAGCCATACTTGTCTACAGCACTTCCATTTTTTTTAAACATTTAAAATCTTTAAAAGGCAGTAACATTTTGTTTGAAAATTAGATTGACAATAGATTAACACTTTGCGCTAGCTACATTTTTAAAATATTATACGGGGTGATTTTTATGCTTAGTCAAATTTGTTAAACTTTAAACATCGATCACTATTTTTTTTTTAAATACAACACACATATTTTTACAGTCTTGTTTGAATGTCTTTCTAAAACATTAAACATGTTTTATACCTAACACTGATATTTTTCGATATATCGCGATTGTAAATTATTAGGGCAACGTTATTTTTTGAGTAGGCTATGAAGGTAGCGGTAATTTTGGAACAATTGAAAGATTAAAACAACAAAGGTATAATTTTATCTTTTTCTTGCGAATTTTTGACATTTCTTATAATGTAGATGTCATTTTACCAATTTTACGTTTAAAACGAGTTTTTTTTTAACTATTGTATACAAAGTTGTTGTTTGATTATTTGTTTTAATTGAAAATGAACAAGTTCAACAACAAAATTAAAAAGTTAGATAAGCATAAAATTGATAATTTATTTATGAGCAGATTCTAATTTTTTTTAACTTACAATACTAAATTTTGTTGTTTTTTTATGATAATACAGTTTTAGATGATATTTAGTGTTTTTTTTTTTGTTTAGTGGCCTAATATAAAAAATAATTAAAGCATACGTAAATCATTGATTAGTAAAAAACCTTTATTAATGATAATAACACCAAGTATGGTTTACCTTCAGAAAATTGCAGCTTCGTCAGTTCGTCATTCATTCATTACATTATTTACTTATTTAAAATATCTTCAACTTTTTCTTTAACTTTTTTTTAAATCATAAATTAAAACGGTGTCTTCTTTTATTTATATTATGGACTAAGTTTTGGTAATTTTTTAAGAGACTTAAAATATTGGTTAATTGCCCTTTGTGACAGGTAACGTCTGTCTAATTCAAGCGACTTTATATCTACTTATTATGATTTAGAAACTTTAATAATAAACCTCGAATTTCGGACACAATGTATATCGTTTTACTTAATTTTCAAAATTTCTATTTTGATATCCCATCAAGTCTAAAGATTATATTCGACGACCAACCAAAAAAATATATATTACTCTATTCTTTATTAATTAAATTTACCCAACATAGTACAGGTACTACCGAATTACAAGTGCCGAAGTCCGAAATATATTTTTATCCGGTCTTACAATATCTAATAATTTTCAGGAAATTTCGCTATGTATCGTTAACGCTTAATTTTCTTTAAAATCGTACCTAGCATTATATCTAAAAAAACTTTAAGCCCAAAAACCCACACAGAATACAAAACGTTTTTGTGTATAATTGCCGAGATTCAAAAATATATCCCCAATGTTACATCGCTACCCAAGGATTATGTATTGATTACAGGTAGTCCTAAAAATATATCGCCTAAAAGCGGTTCTCAAAAATATTACAGGACTAAAACGTAGATTTACATGGAATTATAAGGAGTAAAAAGGAGCAAATTGTAACAAGTTATGGGCCAGAATCCTCAGTTAATCCACGAGCCGCGAACACCTGGTAATACGAACTAGAGAAATTTAGCGGCGCCCAGGGTGTACTTGTAATGACATATGGCCACTAACCCTCATATCCATGTACGATCTATATTATTTTTGGAGCACTGCATGTATTAATCCACACATTGTATATTTCTAAATGTAGCGACAGCCATTTTCAATCAATTTAGGTATAATTACCGCATTATTTTTAATGTTCGGGAAAACTTTGCTGCACATTTCCATACTTGTAATTTATTACGAAAGTTTAAAATACAGCTTCACTGCATTTTGACGAGGAATCGATTGTATTTATGGCCTCGCACTGCGCCGATCAAACGAGTTGAGATAATAATGACTTGAAATCTGATAGAAACGTATCGCTTTATCACATGACATATAACCGTATCAATCTGAACCAAGCTAGAGCCGCAGCATTAATTTTCACTAAAGATAAACAGTTTTAAACATATACACGGTGATACTAATGTAACTTTGTTATTATAAAATTACTATCAAAATGAAAAACCTCAGAAAATTTGCGGGGCAAACTAAATGGGACAGAATAAGAAACGAAAACATTAGAGAATAAACAGAACCAGAACCAATAATGGAGAAAATAAAAAAGAAACAACTAAACTGGTATGGTCACATTGTAAGAATGAATCCTGACAGAATCACAAGAAAAATAATAGAAATTTGAAAACCAACAAAAAAAACAAAGAGGAAGACCAAGAAGAAAAAAGGTAGATCAAATAGGGTTTAAAAAACAGTAGAAGAAATGAAAACAATAGCAAAAGATACAAGGGAATGGTGGAAATTAGGAATTCTGTTCCGGAAATTCCCGGGACTTTCTAAGTCTCGAGTCCCGGGACATTTAGTTCGAGACTCGAGACAAGACTAATTGTTACAGAACACTGAAATTAATTTTTTATACTTCTAATTTTTAAATAAATTTCACTGCCACGAGTTTAGCAAAAATATTTTATTAATTTCTTAAGACAGCAATTCGAAGTTTTTTTTCTCAGAACAGAGTTTTACAAAAAGCTTAAAACTGAATTCAGTGGTTTGGAGTCATCCAGAAGTAGAACAAGTAATTTGGAATTGCTTAACCATGCTTTGATATCGGTCAAACCCAGCAGCACCGACTGTGAAAGAACATTTTCTGTTCCAGTTAGTGTGGTTACGAAAATGCGGAACAGTTTATCGGATAAAGCGATAGACGCATATTTAACAATCGGATAGTAGAAATCCTTAACAAAACTTTTGAGAAGAACATGTACTGCTTAGCTGCGTTTTTGATATCACCCAGGCGTTTGACAAAGTGTGGCATCAAGGTTTATTGCACAAGGTAAAAGCAAAACTATCAGAAACCTATTATCGGGTCCTACAGTCATATCTAACAAATAGACACTTTATGGTACAATACCAAGAGGAAACAACACAGCTGTACCCTGTAAATTTTTTTTTCAATTCTAAGCTGTAAATTACCATTGAAACAAGGTTAAAATCAATGAAGGAATATGCAAATCAACAAAACCTTTTGCATAATGTTTTTGAAATAATATATTCAAAAACTATCCTTTTTTCACCAGTATATTCGATATTTTGTCATCGCAAAAAATATCAAAACTGCAGTGCATGTTTCTTTCTTGATTAATAAAATGCTGAATCATACACCAAAATGTTAATTAAATTGAATGAAATATTAGTAAGTTAAAATATAACTAAAATATCAATATGCATTAAGCCAGTGATTTCCAACTTTTTTGAGACTGGAGGCTACTTAAGCTACTTGGGTGGGTTACTTAATCGCAATCATCCCCCCTTCCCCTTCATGGGAAAAAACAACAAAACTCAATAAGTAGGCATTTTAACAAAAAAAAATATTTAATAAATACATTTTCAATACATTTGTAATTCATGTGACACTTGCTACCGCATATTCTGATTGCGTTTTAAAATCTGGTTCGTAAGGAGAAATTGCTTTTTTCTAGCAATCAATAAAATGTTTATTTTTGTTTCGTTTTGATTATATTAAGCTGCGAAAATGCCTTTTCGCAGAGGTATAAAGAAGCTGGAGGTCATGCCGCCGATTCACAACTTGAAAACCAAATCATCAAGAGTACGAATGAATATAAATATCTTGGTGTTAAGATAAGTAGTGATGAAAACTGTAAAATTAAATCTATCTCAAACAGAATTGGACAAGGACGAGCTGTCACAAGAAATTACAACAAGAGTGTGACAAAAACGAGAAAAAGCAAAATGTGCAAATCAATAATAGAGAGAATAGCCCTATGCGGGGTTGAACTGTGGGTAAAGTCAATGATTAAGACAAAAAAGTTATAAGAGAAACAAGAAATTCAAAATATTCGAATTTTTTTCTTTTAAAAATTAATTGTAGCTCCTTTCATCCTTGAGAATAATTCATCTAATTTAAACAAACCTGTATCTCTTATAATACGCGAGATTCCTATTCTGGAAATGTGTATATATAAAGAAGCTAAAAATGAGTTTATCTTTTTCGCATATTTGATAGGATTTTAATATATGACAGGGCCTGTTGCTTTCCTAAAAGCATCATTTCCAGTAGATTTTAGTTGGACGTTATTTTATAAAACTATAAATTTAATTTCTGGTTTGTAGACGAATGTATATTTTTGCGTAAGTGTAGCCTATGTCAAAATACCAAAAATAATAATAGTGGTTCATTGCCTTTCAGAAAACGTCTATCAAATATATTATCTTTCAGCAATTGAAGGCCATTAATGTGCCATTGTGGCTGATAATTTTGATTATTGTATGTGAACACATTGTCCGAACACGATCATCTCGGATGAAAACAACTATGCACTTAGGTATATGAAAATAATTTGAAAAAAACAATTAAGGTTTCGTAGCCCAGCAAGAGTATAATATTTGAAAATATAAAACAGATCTCTATTTTAAACTTGCTTTTAATAACTCCACTTACGCGGTTTGCATTTACACGCTGTTTTTGTGTAATGCATTTAACAGAATAATTTATTTATCAGTAGATTCGAGTTTTTTTAATAAGATTATAAAAGCCAGTTATTTATTACATTCATTTATTGGTGCTAATAAAGTTTACATATTCATTATGCTATCGTTTGATCGAT